>MU865016.1:0-61072 GCA_033576145.1 Cladorrhinum samala | reverse complement strand
AACTTTTAACCCCCCCCGCTCCCACCCCCATTTAAAACCCCCAAAACCCCCCAATATTTAAAAAAAAAAAAAACCCCCCCCCCCCCAAAACCCCACCCCCCCCCCCCCCCAAAAAAAAAAAAAAAAAAAAAAAAAACTTTATTCTTTTCTCGTCCATAAACAGCCAAGAACACCAGTCGTCCCAGATGCACTACCGCAAATCTCTGTCTTCCACAGCAGAACCATTCTTATAATCTCATCTTCACAGCCCCTAAAACTGAGGCCTAGTCGCCATGGGCACGGGAGGCGGCGCCCCTTCCTCTCCACCTCCTCCAATGTTATTCTTCTTCTTGGGCGGCGGCGGCGGAGGGGGCTTCTTTTTCGCTACGGCGGCGGCAGCTATTCCGGCGACACCACCACCGCTACCGCTACCGCTTTCCTGTCCTGCCGTTGCGACCCCGGCGTCACCCCGATCTTGCTGCTGCCCACCGCCGCCATATTTGCCGTACAACCCCCCAGCAAACTTTCCGGCTTTTGCGACCTGATCCCCGTGCCTCTGGCGGAAATTTTCCGCCGTCGAGGCCGCGGCTTTGACTTCGGAAAACGAAACCTTGGAGGGGTCCCTGTGGAGGTCGGAAGCCGTCTTGAGGGCGGCCTGCTTCTGCGCCCAGGTCGTACCGCCGGCGCCGGCGCCCCCATTTTCGGTGGAACTGTTGGTGGTAGTAGTAGTGGCGGTGGTTGCGGGGTCGGACTCCCGGGGTTGGTGGGAATTTGATTTAAGTCGGGCAAATCTTGACTGAAGTTCTGATACTGCTGAATTTGATGAAGCAGACGGTGGTGGTGGGGGCGGTGGCCGCGCGGAGGAGGAGGAGGAGGACGACGAGGTTGGTGGCTGGGAGGAACCGATCCCGAGCGCGGGAACCGAGATGCCTGCTGCTCCTAGACGGGATATGGCTGACTGGTTCAGAGTTGTCCCGGAAGCTGAAGTGATTGTTGAGATTGGCGTAGGAGCCGGGGAGGAAGAGGAGCCTGATCGAGGCGGGAGACGGGGCGGCAGGGATGGAGGGGTGCCGCTCGCTTGTCGCGGGGGAGGCGCGGGGATCGGTCGGGAGGCAGGTTTGTAAGGGGGAGGAGGGGACAGGATACGCCCGTCGGCGCCGTCTCTCCGGCCCGGGGGAGGGGGCAGGTTATCGGTCGAGAGCCCGGTGGTGTTTAGCCGCCATGGCTTTGGGGGAGGAGGGGGTTCGTCGTCTTGTTCTGGTTCGGCTTGCGGGGGGGCATGAGCAACGGGCGAGGAGACGGAATGGGCGCTGTTGATGGTGTCGGAGCGCCGTTTGGGGGGAGGAGCAAACTCGGCCGGGTCACGAAGGGTGGCAAGGGGCCGGGCTACGTGGTTTGATTGGTTTCTCTGGAGGGACATGAGGAAGTAAGTAAGGAGGCGTTGGGCGAGAGGATTTTGGTCGAAATAAAAAAACTCACCTCTTCACCGCGGCCGACTAAGCTTTTCTAAAGAGGAAGCATTTGAAGGTTAGTACAAACGGTTCCGGTCCGAGGGCGGGTAAACAATGACAGCATGGTTCACATGTCATACGTACCATTTGACCTTTCAAGGTGGTGCCGGCCTTTTCGGGATGCCATCCCCGTTTGAACACATCTTTGACTTTGTCCTTCGTGTCCGACATGGCACCGGCGTAATTGAAATTGAAGTATGAGGAACACAAACGGTTTTGTCTTGTCAGACCTGCATCATGGGGCAGGAAAAGGGGAGTGTCGACAATTTGGTATCAATTCGTTTAGGGGTCGGTCTGCTGCGCGATCATCCAGGGTCCAAGGAGGAGTTCGTATGGAGGTGATAAGTTGCTCGGGTTTCGATAAGACTCCTTGGCTTTGTGACGCAATTGCAGCACAGCAGTTGCCAAAGTGCGGTGTGGTGTAACATTGGATACCGTACAGTAGTATTGAATGGTTTGTGGAAATGTTACGCCGTATTGGACGGAAACTCGCGATTCTCGCGTTTATATGCTTACTGCCTTTTCAAGCAGCGAAGTAACTACACCTATACACTGAGGTTGGAATCTCTCTGAAATCTGACTTGATAAATGTAGTCTTGTGTGCAATGCGCTAACAGAAAAAAAACCGTGAAAACAAACGGTGAGGATGGGTGAGTGTTCGAAGAATAAGGAGTTAGGCATCAGAGACGAGAGACCGACAGAAACCCTCCGTTTGAACA
The DNA here is from genome assembly GCA_033576145.1 of Cladorrhinum samala. Classification (NCBI taxonomy): domain Eukaryota; kingdom Fungi; phylum Ascomycota; class Sordariomycetes; order Sordariales; family Podosporaceae; genus Cladorrhinum; species Cladorrhinum samala. Next base: position 58,863 of record MU865016.1, on the reverse strand, counting down.
ATCCCACCCCCCCTTTTGGATCCAACTCTGATTCAAGTAATGCTCTTATTTTGTTGTCAAAGTAACCTTTCATGTACAGTCTCGAGTGCGTTGATGGTGTACGACAACTTCCATGCTATTATTAGCATATTTCCACATTTGAATGAATTGCTCCACCATCTCGACCTGAGATTCCTCCTTTGCTGCGGACCTTTCCGTTTCCATGTCTCAACTCACGAGTCAAAACACTAAATTCATCCCATTCATGATAACACACATTTTTTTTTTTTTTCAACAAGACGTCACCCCCTCAGTAAGTGGCAGTCAGCCTCTGCACCAGATACTGGCCGCTATAGATCCCATCATACTTCTTTTCGGCCTCGGTGGCATATGTCCCCGGGATGGCCTCGATGAAGCTCTTGAAGTTGGGGTTGCAAAAGTATCTATCAGTGTCATGTTAGTTTAGAATGCTCGTTCCGCTTCAGGCAAAGAACAAACTCACGCAATGCTATATCGCGGCGGATGCTCGCCCCCATCCCCTCCCTCGCTCTCCCTCCTCGGCGGCTCAACGACCCGGTGAACCGTACTCTTGATCGTGTCGTTCGACCATCTGGCCAGCAGATCACCGGCATTCACCACAATCGTATCCTCAATCGGCGTGGCATCGACAAACTGCCCGCCGGGGCTCCTCACCTGCAACCCGCCCCTCTGGTCCTGGAACAGCAACGTGATGCCGCCGTAATCCGAATGCTCACCTGCCCTTACCTGGCCCGGGTTGATCCTGAACACGCTCTTTTCCACTGCCGGGTAGTGGAGCAAGCGGAGGGTGTTATCCCCGACGTCGATAAACTTGTCAAAGAAGTCCTCGGGCAGGTCCATGCCCACAGCTATGGCGCGCATGACTTGCTCGTGGAGGGACTTGCACTGGTCAAAGAAGGAATTCATGGTGGACTTGAACCCCACCAACTCTCCCGACTCGGCCGGCCAGAGGTTTGGGTGCTCGGGCTCATCCTCGCGGCCGATTTCGAACGACTCTTTGATGTCTGGCAGGGAGGAGCGGAGTGACTCAACGGCGGAGAGGTCGGTGAGCTGGGTCACCTTTTCGCGGCCGGGAGCCGAGTACCCGCGGTTCGCTTGCGGAGTGGTCCAGGCGTGGGAGAGCTTCGTTTCCCCGGGAAGCTCGAAGAACTTGGCCGACGTCTCAAAGACGTGTTTGCGAGTTTCCGGGGTTATCGGTGTGTTTTTGAGGTAGATGAAGCCTGCCCTTTGGAAGCCGTCGAGGATCGCTTTTGCCGTCTCGACCTTTTGGGCGGGGGACCCGTTGAGGAATTTGGAAAGGTCGATGAGCTGCGAGGGGGGGTGGCTGATTAGTTGATCCTGTAAATATGAACCTCGGAGGAAGGCTTTATCTTATACCGGGATGACAAGCCCGTCGTCGCTTTGGACAGCTGCCTTTTCCATAATTATTCGGTTATTACAGTTCAGGTGCAAATAGTTGGCTTGGTAAGTATAACCACAGATCAGGAGATCTGCTAATCATATACATCTTCGTCTCTACTATTTATTAACCCACGAATGCTCAGCTGAGACACATGCAGATGCCCGCATGCCGTCAGGCGTCGGTAAACCTCCCTGATTCGACGGTGACTTGGAGAGAACATTCTTTATCTGGAAGCCACAGATTGGGAGTTCCCGGGTGACAGCGATACTTGCGCCACCTTACTGAAGTTTTGTTGGCAAATCTGGCCCAAATATTTTTCTCAAGCATGTTGCCTATCAGCCGGGTGGTCGTGATCGTCGTCGTTGTCGCCGTCGTCTTGTGGCCTTCCTTCCTATCGCGAAGTGACTCCACCTCAATGTATAAATGATAAGACAGGACCCCCTGTCTCGATAAGCTGAGGAATTTGCGGGCGCCTTGTGCATCTGCTGTGTTTGAGAGGGAAATGCGGGGTTCCCAGGGTCCCGTCTCACTCAGTAAACATGTGGGGCTTTAACTTACACAGCGCTGGAACCCCCCCCACCCATTCCTCCCTGGCTGTACCACATAATCATCTGATATTGTAGATTTACCTTTATCCCGAAGACTCTTCTCATCGCTTCCTGTCTTTCCAGAAAGCAATCCCAGGGCTTCAAATTCCCCTCCAGAATCTCAAGATGGCATCCCGAAAATCCAAAGTGGTAGACGTCCACACCCACATGTACCCGCCCGAATACATCTCCATCCTCACCTCCCGCTCCACCATTCCTCTCGTCCGAACATTTCCCTCCCAGCAACAAGATGACTCCAAACCTCAAGATCCGCGCCTCATTCTTCTGGAAGCAGAGATCCCGTCGCTCCAACTAGCACTCTCAGACCCGTCAGCTCCCATCCCGGGGCGTCCTCTAACCTCACACTACGCCTCCCTCTCCCAAAAGATACACTTCATGGACACCCACCAAATCGACATCTCGGTCATCTCCCTCGCCAACCCCTGGCTGGACTTTTTGACACCAGAGGAGGCTTCCGGGCCCTTGCCGGCCAAAATAAACCAAGACTTTGAGAGGATGTGCACTCTCCATCCTGGACGGCTCTTCTTTTTCGCTACGTTACCTCTTACCGCTCCCTCGGCGGACGTCATTCTCAAGTCAATTGAGTCGAGCAAAGAACTAAAACACTGTCGAGGAGTAATAATGGGCACTTCGGGCCTCGGCAGGGGACTTGACGACCCAAACTTGCTACCCGTCTTCGAGGCACTGGCCCAACACAACCTTCCCGTGTTTTTGCATCCCCACTACGGCCTCCCAAACTCGGTCTACGGCCCTCAGCAAGAAAACTACGGCCACGTCTTGCCGCTCGCCCTCGGATTCCCGATGGAAACCACCATAGCCGTTGCGCGGATGTACCTGGCCGGAGTTTTTGACGCCGTGCCCGGGCTCAGAATGATTTTAGCTCATTCGGGAGGGACCTTGCCGTTCCTAGCCGGGAGGATCGAGAGCTGCGTGCTGCATGATGGGGTCCTACTCAAAAAGTTCAAAGAGGAAAAGAGAAGGACGGTCTGGGAAGTGCTGAGGGAGCAGGTGTATCTGGATGCCGTCGTGTATAACGAGGTCGGACTGAAAGCTGCTATTGGAGCCAGCGGGGAGGACAGGCTGATGTTTGGCACCGATCACCCTTTTTTCCCTCCTCTGGAGACCGATGAGCAAGGGGAATGGGAGAGCGTGGGGCTGAACGCCCAGGCCGTGAGGAAGGCGTTGGGGGAAGGGAGCGAAGGGGCAGAGGGGGTGATGGGTGGAAATGCGGTCAGGGTTTTGAAGCTGGTTGAGGAGTAATTATGAGAAGGAGGTGGAACGGCCATTCACAGGTGGAGTTCTCATACACGCACTTGGGAGAGTAACCATCATGGGATAGGTCGCAGATGGTTGATGTCGACCATCCTATGGATCAAGCCATTTGGGAGCGTCGTATCCATTCACATGACAGCATGCGTTTCACCATGTCTTGTTTCAGTCAGCAGAGGCACTCACTCGTATCTCTGATCCAGCTCCATGACGTCTCTCTGTCAATACGACGAAGAATGAACCTGAGGGGCGTTCCTCCAATTCGAACGTTCCCTGAAGCCACTTTGAAAATAATCATGGGGCCATGAGGCAATAAGTGGGGTCCTTGAAGTTTAGGACCCAAATCCGAAACCAAGCAGAACCCCGGCTGCACCTGAAGCGACCAACGGAAGCCACGGGTAGCGGCGCTTAAAGATCCCATCGATGGCGCCCGGCACCGAGGCGACATGGGCCTTGGCACACATTTGGGCGCTTGGGACTGCGCTTCCCGTACCGTGTACCCAAAGTTTACATTGTGGCTTCCCCTTCATAACACACTGTGCCGCGCTCAGGCAGGCTTCGGGACGATACCTACACGGCAATTCCTCACCATGACCCTCTTTGAAGAAAATTCCGGTTTTTTTTTTTTTTGGTTTTTTTTTTGGTTTGGATCCAGCTAACCAAGAAAGATTTTGGAAATTATGGACAGTTCTTCACCGCATGAAAAACGGGAAAACAAGATTTATCTTATGCGAGGCTGCTTGCGGGAAAAAAAAAAAAAGCCAACAGGAACCAGTGTTCTCAAATGACGGGTTTGCAGATATTCACAAGCCCAGTTCTCTAGAATCCGCGCCGTTGGATAGCAATGCCGCCATGACGGAGAACTAATGTAGGTAGGGACCCCCCCCCACCCCCCTGGCTGTAAGGCACCGAGGTATGCCGCCCCGAGGCAAAAGGTAAAGCGAAGAATTTCATTTTTTCGCCGATGGGTGGATGGTGGGTATATGCCGTCAGTTGCTGACAACCACGTTTTTTTCTTCTGCCGCCGTGCCTCATAACGGCTTTTGCGGGAAGTCGGTTGATGGTCAGCAAGATCTTTTGCATTGGTGGACGGCAAAGCTGGCATATACAACAAGTTTGATAAGGCAACTCGATGATTTTTAGGGTGGGGCCCGCTGTGTAGCCCAAAATCAACAGGAAACGAAAGGGGTGGTAATTAAGCCGGGCGAGCCAGGGCAGTCATGTGTTGCGCGAGTTGCGCGAGTTGCGCGAGTGGTCCTTTGCTGGTCTTCTGATCTCGGTGTAAGTGGCTTTCTCAAACAGAGAGGCTGACTCCACCTTGTCGCCTTATGTACGGGCTCGGAGCACAGTGGTGCTCAACCCCTGGCAAAATGCCCGTTTATGATATCAACAGATGAAGGAAAAGAGCCTATGACAGAATTCGCTGAGGACGATCCAGCAAAGGCCTGCTCGGTTGTGCGAGCCCCCGAGGTCCAACGGTGGTACAAGAGGTAAGCAGACAATGCAATCGGCTGTTTATTGGTCATGAATACCAACACCAGGTTTATTATATACATACACGAAGGGTGCGGCACTCAACTCATTCACATCATTGAACTCGGAAAAACTGGGGCGATAAACAACATACCTAGGTAGTATAGGTGGAGGGGGTTTTTGGTCGGGTGCCGGAACCCCCCCTGTAATTATACGCGGCCTGGGTGGGAAGTTTGCGTGGCGCCCAGTAAGCGTTGATCTCCTTCCATCACCTCCCTCGGCGGCTCCCAAATCCATCATCGCCCATCCATTCCATGCCATGCTGTCCGAGTGAGCTTTTTGAAGTTGATTTGCTCGGCCGGTGGAGATGGAAGAGGAGCTTCTCGGAGTCCCCTCCTGCCTCGAATTCAGACTTCAGACCCAATCAGGCAGTTAATGCTGGACAGAACATGCTCAGTTTCTGCAGCCCGGAAGGTCTCTGTCTTTCCGCGCCCCGCCTTTCAGGACCTATGCTAGACCCCTGACCCCTATCACACTGGCCAGCAGCCGGCCAAGCAATCATTCACGAACCAGGCCCCCCTTGGAAGCCGGCGCCTGGACCTGATCCTCGCTGGACCTGGCTGAGAACAGGCAAGCACAGGACAAGCGAGGAGGCGAATATGTAAACTTGAACCACCCACTCATCATCAGCCCGAAACCAGCGTGGGGCTTTTGGACATTTCCATCCCATCTTATCTATCATCCTCACAGCCTCCGCATCCTCCGCAACTCCTCGCATCTTTCATCCTCGCTCCGTTGTTGTTGTTGTTGTTGTTGTTGTTGTCGTCGTCGTCGCCGTCAGTCGAACCAAAAGGCGCAACCATATCAATCGCCTTTGTCCGACCCCGCCATCTCTCAACGTCACACAGCTCTTTTTCGTTTCAATACGCTCTGTCGCACTCTGCACTCTCCTCCGCACACTCTGCACTCTCTGCGCTCTTGTCGTCAGCCTGTCGCTTCGGCCCTATTATTTGCGCACCAGTTTAGCTCTCATTGTTGCTGCTCAGTTGTCGCCAGTTCGTCGTTCAGCTAGGCCCACGGAGTGACTTGCTATTGAAGGGAAACTCGTGGCTAGGCCCGCAGCCCACCACGCCGAGCGCCACCACCTGCACCTTGCATACCAATTCCTACATACCACATCCGTGGACACACGACCACACAAGACCAGCCCCAAATGGTCGCCTCCGATAACCAGAGCAGCGAGCCTGCTGCATCTCGGGTATGACCCCATTTTCCTGATTATTTATACTCCCGCTTTTGATCTCCTCATCCCGCCGTGATTCCAATTCCTCGTTGGTCTCTCTTTTCTCCCCCTCTTGTTCTCCAATTCCTGTTGCAGCCCTTTGCCCCGCTCGTTCTTCCGTGTCTCATATCAAGCGAGTTGGTGGATCCGCTCAAAAGGAGGAGGGAAGGAAAAAAAAAAATACATTACTCGCAAGGCGCCGGCTCGGGGAAGTAGAGACGCGAGAGAAAAAAAAAAATCTACATTGAACATCATATTTTGAATGTGAAAGGACCAACTTTTTTTTTTTTTTTTTTTTTTCCTTTTGCTGACCTTTTGCGATTGTGCTCAACGATGCAGCCGCAACCACCTACCCTCGAGTTCCCATCACAGGGATCATCAGTCCCCAAGATGTCAGCTCCCGTTCCTCTCCTTCGGCCAGCTATCCCAGGCAATCGTTCCGGCCCACGCACTCCCCGTCTCGGTCTCGCGCTCGCCATTCCTCCATCACCCAATGTCAAGCCCGTAGGAAATGCACCGGCGCCCCCGGGACGACCGGCCCTCACCCTTTCCCTCACAACGCCCATGGGCAACTCGGTCGCCCCCCCTCAAGAACAACCAAAAGCTTTGAGTCAGCAGAGCGCCAGTGGCGGCAGCGAGAGCAGCGCGGCACACAGCAGGAGCGGCAGTTTCGGACCTCTCGATGGTCGCGCTAGCAACCCAACCAGCGCCGGATCACAGTTCAGCGCGCTCTCGTTTGCAGAGCAATACGGCATTGGGACATCAAGACACACAAACAATGGCGACCCGGTATCGGCTGTCGGATCGCTGTACTCCAACGCAAGCGAGAGCGTGGGCATGGAGAGAGAGGGCAGTCTGCATGGGCTGGAGAATTTTGACAAGCTCAGCCTGGAAAAAGCGAGGACAGTCGACGTGGAAGAATTGGACGATGAAGGGTGGAGGATTGTCAGCATGGAGAAGAGAATCGAGGAGCTGGGCAGTCTCGGAGAGGGTGCCGGAGGTGCCGTAACGAAATGTAAACTCAAGGGCGGCAAGACTGTCTTTGCTTTGAAGGTAAGGAAAACCGTCGACGGATTCGTTGGCCTAGATTGATTTGCTGACACACACCGTCCCGCAGATAATCACAACAAACCCGGACCCGGATGTTAAAAAACAAATCATGCGCGAGTTGGACTTCAACAAGGGATGTGCTTCAGAACACATCTGCCGGTATTACGGCGCCTTTGTGGATCCAGCAACGGCAACCATCTCCATCGCCATGGAGTTTTGCGAGGGCGGTTCCCTCGACAGCATCTACAAGGAGGTTAAGAGGCTCGGCGGGCGCACAGGCGAGAAAGTCCTCGGCAAAGTGGCCGAGGGAGTTCTCCGCGGCCTGACCTACCTCCACAGCATGAAGATCATTCACCGCGACATCAAGCCTAGCAATATCTTGTTGTGCAGGAACGGCGATGTGAAGCTGTGCGACTTTGGCGTCTCGGGCGAGTTCGGCACTAAAGGTGACGCCAACACTTTCATCGGGACCAGTTATTACATGGCTCCCGAGCGGATCACGGGCCAGTCTTACACCATCACTTCTGATGTTTGGTCTACCGGTGTTACCCTGCTCGAAGTGGCGCAGCATCGTTTCCCCTTCCCCGCCGACGGGACTGAGATGCAGCCCAGGGCTGGGCTGATTGATCTCTTGACTTATATTGTTCGGCAGCCGATACCTAAGCTAAAGGACGAGCCCGAGGCCAATATCTTTTGGAGTGACAGTTTCAAGTATTTTATTGAGTGCTGGTATGTTTTTTTTTTTTTTTTTTTTTTTTTTTCATTGAAAGATTAACTTGATGCTGATATGGTGAGGAATATAGTCTTGAAAAGGATCCAAATCGCCGCGCGAGCCCCTGGCGCATGCTTGAGCACCCTTGGATGGTGGAAATGAGGACCAAGAGAGTTAATATCGGACGGTATCTTTCAAAAGTTTGGGGGTGGGATGAGCAATCATCCGATAGGTCATCATCGACGGCAACGGTGCAAACGGCATAGGAGTCTTGTTGCCATGACGTGATGCTGCCGGCCAAGAGAAAAAAGAATAAGAAGATGAAGAGAAGGAGGATGACGCCAAGTTCAAAAGAAAGTCGCAGGAGGAATACTGCTATTTGGATTGCGAGAGAGGTTGTGGATAAGAAAGGACGATACCGGATGGAATTCATTTTGAGATGAAGATTTATCATTACGCTCTCTGCGGTTGTTGTAGAGGTTGAATTGGTTAGCTAGGTTGGTTTGTCGGTTGGGGTGGTACACCGGGCAGGAACTGGACTCTAGGAGTAAAGAGGGTGGTAAGGGGTGGGCATATATTTGATGATTAGTTGTGTGTTTCAAAGCTTTTTGGATTCCAAAAGAAAGAAAGAAAAAAAGGAAATAAACCACAAACAAAGCGGAAATCAGAATTATGATTATTATTATTTTTTTTTTTTTTTTTTTTTTTTTTTCTCTTTTTCACTTTGTCTTTTCATCATGATATTTTTTTTTTTTTTTTTTGGAGTGGGGGAGACGGGGTAGGGAGGGGCATGGGAGTTTAGATAATTGTTTAGCGGTTCTTGTGTAGTATATATATATGTTTCTGCTTGGGAGTTTTAAGGTCTGAGTGGTGTGTTTTTTTTTTTTTTTTTTTTTTTTTTGTTCGGATCTTACACTGGGCAGTTGAGAAAAAAAAAAAAGAAAAATGAAATCCTCATGGACCTCTCAACTTCTTGACGTACATACATACATTCTCACCATTATATATATATATGTATACAGACAGGGGGATGGTCCATTTCATACATCAAATATCAACCAACCCCTTACTCTCCAAACTTTTGTTTGAGTGTATTTATTGTACAGTACAGTACATACACGCATGTATTTATTCTTTCTTCGGGTGCTACTATTTTTCTAAATTTGGTTCGAGATATGGGCCTGTATAACAAGAACAAATGATACACACACACACATGGTCCGAGACTGAAAAGTTCAACATGATTACAATCACCATCACGGCACAATTATCAACAAATAGTAGAAAAAAACCTCATTTGTTTTTTTTGGGGGGAATGAATAAATAACCCCCCATTACCATCAGGATTCCTAATACTTTTTTCTCTTTTCTTCCTAATTCCCATTTTCGTTTTCTTTTTCCAGACCCAGACCCAGCCCATACCCATACCCATACACCACATACCCCATTTTCTTTTTCCTCTTCCAAATCACTTTCCCCCCCATGATACTTTACAAAAACCTCAAACAAGGAAAAAATAAAAAAACCTTTTCCTACCCAGATCTCCTCAATTCCCAATCCGCTAAATCAATGCAGGAGGGGGGTATTATCGTCTTTCATCCATCTTCATGCCAAAAGGAAAATGAAAACCTTGATCCCCAGTTAATTAACCCATTCCATCATTTCCTTGCCATGCATGCTTCTTTGGTGTACCTTGTTCCCATCTAGACCAAACGCCTTTAGAATCCGGAAAGAGGAAAGCAAGCAAAACCACATAGAAAAAGAAAACGAGTTCTATGCAGATGTCTGCCAGAACGAATGCCTCCCAATCCAATGATGTGAATTGCTGAAAGAAGATGTGAAGAACATAATGATCCGCTGATGCATTAGGGAGAATGAAAAAAAAAAAAAAAAATGCAGACTAGCCTCCCTCATCAGCTGTCGCCCTCTCTCCTTAAAAGAAGGGAAAAAAAAAAAAAAAAAAAAAAAAAGAAAAAAAAGAACGCCGTTGTTGCGATGCATCAAAAGCCATGCAGCCCCAACCAAATGACATCCAGCTTGTTTGTTTCTGTAAACCAAAGTCGCCAAATAAATGACAACTTGTCTCGCAGAAAAAAAGATGCAAAAATACCTGCATCACCATTTTTTCTTGGGTCCTTCAGACCCAAAGAATCCTCAAAAGTAAAATCGTTCGGGATATCAAGACAGCCCATAAATATCAGCCATCTATGCATCATAAATGCGGACGAAGATCCCCCGAATTCGGAGCCTTGTCATGATGCAAAAATGATTTCATGTATTAAGAAAGTCGTTGCCACCTAATGGATGTATGGCAATGGAAATAGATAGAGTTTGCGCACTCCCCAACAAAATATAACAAAGCTGTGGCTGATATTATCAGCAAGCTTAAAAGTGAACCTCAGACGGAGCGAGGAAATTGACAAATGCCGCTCAGATGTCGAGATGAAAAGATGTGCTCTCAGATAAAAAAAAGTCCGTAGTTGACAACAGACTGAATGTTTCCCAGATCGATGGTAGGAAGTAATCAAGTGCCAGTTCGTCCTGACTGTATGTGATCAAATGACAAGAACTGATCGAAACAGATTCTCATCCTCGTAAAGATGACTTCAGAAGATACAATCGATGGTCATCTTCGTAAGTCGAAATATTAGATCGAGGCCTTTTCCTCGACAAAGTTGCCCATGAGTTCGCGCAGAACAACGGTTGCGTAGTTGCTCTGCTTGAGTTGGAACTTGAGAATGACGGCAATCTTCCGAGCCTTGGGATTAATACCCTCAGTGTCCACCTCGTTGAGGTGCAACAACGGATTATCGGATACAGTACGCCACTCTGGGAGAGGTATGCCATTGATGATTTTCTCATCATCGCGGGTGGCAGGAGGTTCCACCATCTGGACATCCCGGACGACATCCTGGACGACATCCTTGACGACATCCTTGACGACATCCTTGACGTCGTTCTCGATAGACTCTCCGCTCGTCTCCTCGACGGCTTCATTGGCCAGCTCGTGCTCCTGAGCGTTCTTTGTGTGCAGGACATCATTCTCTTCGTGCCACTTCTTGCTGTCAAATTCGAACTTGAAGTCGGGTGAGAGCTTAGGAGCAAGCAACTCTAGACCCTCGGGGGTCGTGGGGCCGCCGACTGCTGCAGCAGCCTCAACATCACCAAACGGGTCAGCACCGCCAGCGTCATAGTAGGCGTCAGAAATGCCACGATGATCCTTTTGTGTATTGGCCATCAGAGGAAAAGCAGGCGGAGGAGCCGGGGGGGAAGCAGCGTATTCTGTTGCCGGGTATAGGGGCACACCGCCGCCTCCGATTGGGCTGAACACGGATTCATCATCCCTGGCTGAAGGAGTCGTCTCACTAGCCTGCCCAACAACTGAATCAGGACGGGTCGGCTTGACTGTGGGGGTGGCCATTTCGACCTCTTGATGGTGACGCGCGAGCTTAACGCGCTTCGAACTGCCATCGACACCAGTCTGGACCCAGGTCTCCTTGGCGACTGTCGCGCTGCTGGATTGCGGCTCCTCCTCGGCCTTGCGACGGCGCTGGTTCTCCACGTCCTTGGCCATCGCATCGTCATAGGCCGCGGCATTGGCCGAAAAATGAGCCCAGGCATTCTTGCTCGATTCCTGAACGTCGAACTTGGCTTTGTCATCAGCCTCTCTGGCAAGCTTCTTCTTGTGCGTGGCAAAGTCGAGATCTGTTGGATACATCTGCTCATGATCGTCGACATACGCCCGGATGGCATATTGAGGCTCGGTGATGAAACGACCAAGCAGGTAGCGGTAAGCTCCACTAAGACTGAACTCGCGGTTCTTGCGACGCATGTTGTAGGGGTCGATGCCGTCCTTGGACATGAACTCAGAGTAGTACTGGCCGACATCGTTCTTAGGATACAAGACATCATAGCCAGCAAGAGGCAAAACGATGTCAAAGATTGTGTATTGTCCGCTTGCAACATCATCAGCAGTCAAGACGCGAGCCTCGGCGTATCCATTGACCTCTCCGCCAAGGTCGTCGTAAATCTCCACGTCGCCATCGGGGGACTTGCTCCTGGCTTCGTTGACCAGGACAATGTCGCCTACAATCACCTTTGAGCCATACTTGGACCACCGGTAGGTAACAACGTGATTCCACACATAGGATTGGTAGGCGTGAAGATACATCATGCGCAGCCCTCTGGTGATGCTCAGGATGGCGCCGGTGTAGTCTTTGGGGTTCCTGCCGAGATGACGGATGAGAGCCGTCTCGGAGCTGAAACGCTTGGGAAGCACCTCGAGTGCTTTCTCAGCCTGCTTGGATGTCTTCCAGAGCGTGATGGCACGGGCGCGGTCGATGTCGTCCCGATTGTTGTCAGGTACACGTCTCGTCCCGTGCGAAGCTGGAGGTGGGGGGGCAGCGCGACTGAAAGCCTCTTGAATGTAATGCTCATCCACGTGCATGATGTCGTCAACAAACCCTTCGAAATCCTCCTTGAGAAGCTTCAGGCCCAGGAGATGAGTGCCAATGGAATAGGTACCGAAACGCTGGAGACCAAAGTAGTTGATGTAACCATGGTGCTTGAGGTACGACAGGCCACACTCAACAGCTTGCTGCACCATTCTCAGGCGCTGAGCAACCGAGCACGAATTGCCATTCTGGGGATGACAGTTCTTGAGGGTGATGACAAACTCATTGCCGCCGTGATCACCAAGCTGGAGGGGCTTGTTAGAATACTCAAAGTCGCCAATCTTTACCGTGTCAAGCCGGGTGTTCAGCCAAAGCAGACCCGGGGCCTTTTGGCGGAAGACGCTAATGCGCTGCGTAGTGGCAGCGCGGCGATCCTTGGTGCCGGCAAAGCCGAAGTTGGAGGACTTGATCTTCAGGAGCCGCGCAATCGTATTGACGGCATCCATGGTGTCCTTGTTCTCTTTGTAGAGAGTCATGTGCAGATACTCGCCTCCGAGCTGAGAATAGCTCTGGGCGTGTTCGCGCGACCGCGGATTGTCCGAACGGTCCGAGCGGTCACGAGCACCGAAATTCTTGTTTCGAGGGTTCTTGTTATTCCGCTTGGCGGCGGTCCATTTGGCTTGGGTGGTTGTGATGAGACCGTTGCTATCAGAGGTGGTCTCCATGCGGCTGTGGAAGATACGGCGAATCTCCTGGTGTGTCAGAGTACGCTGGCTTCTATCCGTGCCGGCTTCGAAGACGACGGTTCTCTCATCGGCTGCCATTGGCTTCTTGCCCTGAATCTTGCGGTCAAACTCAATGAGCTGGCCGGCGGCTGTCTCGCCAACCAATTTGACCAGCTTCTGGCGGTCATCTTCCGAGATCTCGACGACTGGCTCTGAGGAGGCCTCGGGTTCACCGGCATGGAGCACGAGTGCGCGGCATTCGGAAGCGGGAGCATCCTGCTTCTGGAGAATGATCCACGTTAGACACGATCTCTTTCGATCATATTAAACAGCCGACATACCTTTTCGGTCTTGGTAGAAGGACTATTCTCTTCGTATTCGTGAAGATGGATAACATTTCCGTCCTTCTTGATTTCGTAGACGAGGAAGTCAGTGTACCTAAGATCAGGTGGTCAGCGACTGCATCAATGTTTTAAGCAAGCGACTTGACGACTTACCGCTTGCGAGTATCAGCGATCCAGCCGAAATTGAGCGGCGATGAGCGCTGAATGATGCCGAGATTCTTTTCGGTATCAGCGCGGACGGCGGGCAGGTGAATGCCCGGGCGCGTGGCCATGTTGAGCTGGTGGGGTCGCGACTTGGCGACCGTTAGATGTGTGCAAGGTCCGAACGACAAGGAGAACGACTGCGGACTGGGCTATGATGCGGCAAGATCCGGGGTAATTGACAAGAGATCTGCGATCTGATTTTGGTCAGCACGAAGCGCGGGGTATGCGCATGCGCATGCGCACTGCGAGGTGCAGCGAGGTGCAGTTGGCGACTGCGGTGGGGATTTGGAATCGGAGAGATAGGATGTCAAGATCGGAACGGAAGGTGAACGAGAGAAAAGATGAGGAAGATTGAGGTGTAGGAACAGGAACAGGAAGAGGAAGAAGTGAGGAAGGTAAGGTGGGGAGTCGAGAGCTGCAGCGACAACAAATGCGATCGCGCAGAGACGAGGGCGGGGGGAGGGGGATGATGTTCTGGGAGTCACGGAAAATGCAATTGGCAATGCAATTGACAGTGTAATTGTGTAGTGAAACGAAAACAAAAAAAAGCTTCTTACATACCTAGGGCTCTCAATTGAGTGAGAGAGTGTTGCGGGCGATCCAGAAAGCTGTGAAATAAACAGGCGGAGCTGCGATTTGGAAAGTCGCAGGTTTCTGGTGTTGGGATCAGGGAAGGTCAAAAAAAAAAAAGTTACGAACTCCAACAAACTGGTTCAGCGCCTGGCAGAATCGCGGGGTCAACAACACTAAGCCAGTTCACCGCCCGCACCCCACTCTGGATCTGCAGGGCTATGCAGCTTTTGACTGGTCAGAAATTTAAGATCCGCTGCGGCAGTCCAAACTGTGGGGTCTGCGTAACGTTCTGTCAGAGGGGAGGAACCTCAACTCTCACACACCGAAAGGGACAGCTGGGGAATCCTGGCAACGTTTGGGACATTCTTCATCTTCATGGCTCGTTCCAACTGATATGTCTGTTGTTCATCATCCATAAATGTTGGCTCGACGCTTCAATCGCGTTATTATCAAAAACCAACAAACCTTTGGGTACCGAGTAAATATCTAGTAAATGTTTGAAGCAAAGTTTTTGTGGACTAATTCCAGTACATTTGAATTCGGATGGTCATGGACACGATGCTCTTGATCACGTAGGCCTGCAACGAGATAATGCAGCAAGGTTGAACTAATGCCAGATAGAATACCACGGAATCGTAAGAAGATCTTATGCGTCCTAAGAAATTATCAGACGATGCGCTACCGTCCAACCCTCCAAGCGGGAGGTGACAGTGTACACCTGAATGTAAGTACCTTGGGTTGGGTGTGGAAGCTGCCCAAGAACTTGGCTCGGATTTGACTCGGCGGGCAATCGAAAAAATAAAAATAAAAAAAATAATAAAGGGAAGGCGTGGAATATCTGTTAGATTGGTTTTTTGATGGCTAAATATCCACAGGCTAGATGTGAGGCAGAGGCTGTCGGAGTCTGTTCGCCCAGTGGGACCCAGATTCATGCAAACACGGGCCGTTTGCTGAATGACCATATTCATATTCTCGAGTTTCGAGTCGGACTGCATGACAATGGGATTATTTCAAGGTGGCACTTGGAAGGACCCAATGGATTCATTTTCGCCGCTCCTTGCGTGTTCAAGCAAGCGCTTCATGGAAATGCAACTCATACTTGTTCTGGTCAAGCGATCCAGGTCAGCTGTAAAGTGTGAAAATGATTTCTCTTTGCAGCAAATGTTTTACAAGCAAGCCAAGATACTAAACTTGGGACTGAGGAGAGATGGCCACTAGAACCCAGTTCCCCCACCTGTCTGTGACAGCCCGACAATGATAATCCCCGGGGAACCGTGCATTGACGACGAAGGGTTGATCGAAAGGGCCCGTACGGGAGAAGTCTGGCACGAGGATTGCCGTCAGGTATGGATAACGGTGTTTCAGCCCGACACTGCCTGTGCAGTGTGCGCCGAGAAAGGGTGGAAAGCAGTTGATTGCCGAGAGGGAAGACGGCGAAATTGAAGTTTCTGAAGGTGTGTATAAAATAAAACCTTCATGACTTCCCACCCTCCCCACCGTGCTCTTGATCCGGTCTGAAGAGAGTTGATGACTGATGCCCGGCGTTGGCCTCTTTTATTACTTGTTTGTGCTCTGGCAGCGCCTTGCAATTGCTGTGTCTGTGCGTCGTATTTTATATTCCCAATCGATAAGAAATCCACCCCCCCCTCGTTCGACCTTGACACCCTGCAGGCCCATATTAGTTGCCCAGCCACTAGCGAGGTGCAACATGGCGGAGGTGGGGCTCGTTGGCGTTCGTACCGCTGGCGGACAGCTGCCCAGCAACGGCGAGGAGGGAGAGAGGTTCCCTGATCTAGATTGTTTACAGCACACCACCACTGAGGGCGCCAGCGAGAGCCAATCCACTCGCAGGGCCGTCCACTCTTTTGGCCGCCCACCCTCGCTGTCGGTGTACTCGGTTGCATCATCCGCCTCGACATATTCGGACGGCTCGACGTGGTCCTCTAGTCGCCGGGACTCGATTACAAGCAGCCTCTCGACCACATCGTGCGCTAGCAGCGGCACCGAGTGCATCATCCCTGTTGTTGTTGCTAATAACCCACCGCCTGTGGCTGTCGACCCAGTCGTCCCCGTTGTCCCCGTTGCCCCCGTTGCCCCCGTTGTTCCCCCCAGCGGCCCCGTACCACGCAGCCGACGAGACGCCAAACAGCTGCATGCCGCCCGACTGCAGCGATCAGGCTCGACCAGCCTAGCTCTTGCGAAAAAGAGGGATCAAAAGAAGAACCGCTTCAAGCGGGCCGCGACCCCCGCCGAAGCTCTCGCCGCAACCGAACCTCCCCACGAGCAGGGCCTGACCAGGATGGCCTACGCCGAACAGCAGCGCTGGATCACCGTCCAGCAAAAGACGTTTACCAAATGGCTGAACACCAAGATTGAGGTCAGGAACCTTGAGGTCAAGGACCTGGTGCAGGACCTCAGCGATGGCGTAAGTCTAGTCCCCAACTCTCTCCCCCTCCCTCTCCCCATTTGACCACCAACACCAACCCGCCAGTTCGGACGGCTTTGGTGCTAACCATCTTGTAACGCCGCCCAGGTCATACTCATCCACTTGCTCGAATGCCTCTCGAGCGAATCGCTCGGCCGATATGCCGCCAAACCCAAGCTGCGCGTGCAGCGCTTCGAAAATGCAAATCTTGCGCTCGACTTTATCAAATCCAGGGGTATCCAGATGACCAATATAGGCGCCGAAGATGTAGTGGATGGAAATCGCAAGATCATCCTGGGTCTCATCTGGACCCTCATTCTCCGTTTCACCATCAATGACATCAACGAGGAGGGCATGACGGCAAAGGAGGGTCTGCTTCTGTGGTGTCAACGTAAAACGGCATGCTACGATGAGGTCGACGTCCGAGATTTCAGCGGGAGCTGGAATGACGGTCTGGCATTCTGTGCCCTTCTCGATATTCACCGGCCCGATTTGATCGACTTCGAGGCGCTCGACAAGTCGGACCACCGAGGCAACATGCAGATGGCCTTCGATATCGCTCATAAGGAAATCGGTATTCCCAAACTGCTCGATGTCGAAGACGTGTGCGACGTAGCGAAGCCCGATGAACGGTCTCTGATGACGTATATCGCCTACTGGTTCCATGCCTTCTCGCAGATGGAGAAGGTTGAGAATGCTGGTCGCCGCGTCGAGAAGTTCGTCAATAGTATGCAGGGCGCTTGGGAGATGCAGAGCGCTTACGAGCGGAGAATGGCAGCACTTCTAAAGGCAATCCGTGCGCAGGTGCAGAGTTGGCAATGCGCCAAGTTTGAGGGTACATATGCTGATGCTAAAGCACAAGCCGGAGAGTTTGCCTCGTACAAGAGGGGCGTGAAAAGAGAATGGGTTGCTGAGAAGAGCGAGTTGGCGACGCTGTTGGGTAACATCAAGACCAAGCTGGGAACATATCGATTGCGGCCATATGAGCCACCGGTAGAGCTGAGCTTGGAAACGCTGGACAAGGAATGGACCACACTGACAAAGGCCGAGATGACAAGAGGTCAACTCATCAATGAGACTATCAGAGAGTACGTGTCCAACCACTCTCCCCTCCCCCCCCCCCCCAAAAAAAAAAAAAGAAAAGAAAAGATAATACACAATGATAGACTATGAAACTGACCGCGCAAAAACAGTATCAAGAACGCCCTGCGAAAATCATTCGCCGACAAAGCAAATGATTTCGCTCTTGCTCTCAACACCATGCAGCTGGCCATATCAGGACTGGAAGGAGATGTAGAAGACCAGCTGCACCACGTCCGGAAACTCTCAGAAAACCTTGCGCCTCTGGACGCCTACCTCAAGACCATCGCCGCGGTTGATGCGAAATGCCAAGAAGCAAACATTGAAGAGAACGATTTCACCACCTACACCTACGACGAGCTCGTCTACGAGCTATCCTTGGTCAAATCATCCGTCCAGAAGAAGCTTGCTTTCCTGGAAAACCAAATCGTTGCACGAAGCATGACGAACCTCACCCCCATCCAGCTCGAGGAATTCGAGTCTGTGTTTAGACACTTTGACAGAGACGACAGCAACAGTTTGTCGGAGCTAGAATTCAGCGCCGCGCTGGCATCGTTGGGCTTGGTCTACTCGGAAGACGAGACGCACGAGTATTTCCTTGATACCTCAAACGGAAGGGACAGAGTGACGTTTGAGCAGTTCATCGGGTTCATGGTTGAGGCGACCGAGGACCAGAACACAGCTGACCAGGTTTTCCAGAGTTTTAGGGAGGTGGCCGACGGCAAACCCTATGTGACGGAGATGGATCTGAGGCATTCGCTCGTGCCGGACGAGGTTATCGAGAAACTGGTTGAGATTATTCCTCCCTTCAGTGGGCCAGATCTGCAGACGGATAGGGGGAAGCCGCAGTTTGATTACATCAAGTTTATGGAGAAGCTGATCGCCGATGAAAGGAGTGCGGCCGAGGTTTTGAATGGGGGCAGAATGAGCCCGACCAAGGGAAATAGTAGGCCGATGAGTAGTGGTGCCATGTCGGTCGGCACGGGAGGGGGAAGGCCGATGAGTAGTGCTAGTTCGGTTGGGGGGAAGTTGAATGGCTTTCATTAGGTGTGTGTTGCCGAGGAAATAGCAGGAAGAATGAAAAGAAAAGGAAATGAAATGAAAGGAAGGGAGAGCGATTTTTTTTTTTTTTTTTTTTTTTTTTTTTTCATTATCTTCTTTTTTTAATTCCCTTTTTTGGTGGCATTTGGTGGATTTTTTTAAACCAACTTTTTATGGTCTTGTTGGAACTACTCGCAACATATATGCCCGTTCTTTCTCTTTATCATCAAGTTATAGGGAGAAGAGAGAAAAAAAAAAAAAACAATCATCACGGCATAGCATGAAGGATGAATTGATGGTGGATACCCTGGGAGGTAAGGTGGTTGCACTGGTGGTTTGGGAACCAAGGAAGTAGAGAGGGAGACAAAGCCTGTCTGTGTCCTTTATTTTTTTTTTTTTTTTTTGGGAATGCTTATAAATTGGAAGAGAAAGATGAGAGGATTGATGGGGTCAAATGAAAGTCAAGAATGGATGAAAATACGAATTACGGGGGAGGTTAAGGGGAGAGAGGTTCTTCGTATATAGTGTAATACATACATGATAGTTTGGTATCTTTTTTTTTTTTTTTTTTTTAAAAAAAAAAAAAAAAACTTTCCTGCCCTTTCCCCCCATTTCTCGTTTGATTTTCTTTGTTTCTTGCCTTTTCTCTCTTTTCAGGTGGGATTTTGGCTGCAATCTCATTCAATTGTTTTGTTTTGTTTTGTTTTGGTTTTGCTTAGCTAGTAATGAGTTGGCTAGGTGACTCCTTTTTTCTTGCAGACTTTCGGATCTTGGCATTATTACTTTACCTGTTCGTCCATGCAAGATCAAAACTACAGAGTTTTAATTGTTGATAAATTCTAATGTAAACTTTTTTTATCTATCAGTTTTGTATTTTATTGATCCTCCCCAAAACATATTTCCGATAAATTAAAATCCCTCAAAGTAGGTAGATGCTGTTTGCAAAATATGTATATGTATATATATAAAATGCCAAATAAAAATACTTGAGAAAAACTTTACAAATAAATATTCTAGTAATAAAAATGAGAGTTGGAAGAAACTATAAAATAGACCGCAAAGGAAATATATGCGACTAGAATAGACATATAATGTCTCGTACAAAACACAACAAAAGAAAAAAACGAAGTTGTTGTTGTTATTGTATCTTTTTTTTTTTCCCACCCTACCGCCCTTAATGATTGTGTTTGTTTTTCTTTTCTTTTTCAGCCCCCGGTTCGCTAAGAATTAACCTCAGCAAACCATTGCCTCAACAGGCCTGCCAAGGCCCCAGGCAGATCCTCCAAATGATGAACAATCAAGTAATATGGAAAAGGGAAAGAATCCAGATACCGGTGAATGACTGGCGTGCCATCTGGACCGAACCTCGCTTCTTTTAACTCCAAGACCGAGTGACCCTTTTTGTTTTCTTTCGCGTCGTCCATCACTATAAACACCACCATGACCCTCTGTTCCATTGCTTCCCTCAGCAGAGGTCTTAATCTCGCGTGGTCGCGACTCTGTACCAACCCGTCGGAAAGTATCAGCGCCAGCTGCCAGAGATCCTCGCCTCCCGAGGAAGAAGCTTGCGTGAGCCTCGCATCGCGGAAATGGTCTATGGTTTTCCGTAAAAGACGAATCATGTCGGTTCCTTCTTGCTTGAAAGTGAATTTCTGAAGGACGCGAGCTCCTGTGTCGTGAGAGGAGAAGGACGTATTCGTCAAGGCGTGCGCGACGAATACGTCCGTACCAAATCCTAGGACACCGATTTGTCCCGTCTCTAGGACGGTGAGTGCTCGCGCGACCATTACTAGTGATTCTAGCGCCAGACGACCAGAGGAAGACCGGTTGTTGTCGTCCATTGACGAGGAGTCGTCTACGCAAAGCAGGATCTGGTATGCGCGTTTGGATGGGATCGCGCGGCGCATCCAGATCTTGTCGCGCTTGTAAGATGAAGCGATGTAAGGAATGATTTTTTTGATGTTGAGCCGCTTTCCTGTACGGAAGGAGCCCGAGAGCTTGGTGGATTGCGTTGGTGTCAGTATCAGCCGGAGCTGAGACGAGAGTGACTGCGATAGGGGCTGGGTCTTTGTTTGGAAGGTGGACCACAGCTCGAGAGCTTCGTCGTAATCGCGGAGCTGTCTCTCCTCTTGCTCGGCGATATGCGTTGCTGACAGTTGGGTTGAAGTCTCCTGGACCTCTTCGTCATCGGAATTTTCTAGAGTATCTTCGTCACCCAGCATCTTGTCGTCATCGTTGTTCATTGTTCCCTTGCGGGTAGCAACGCCGGAACGTCCATCCTCGCGGTCATTATTGGAAGAGTCTTGGGCCTCGGGGGGCTCAATATCCTCCATCTCAACATCCTGTTCTTCCTTTATGGGCTCATCCTCAGGCATAGCCTGTTGGCCCTTCTCCTCCACCTCCGTATCAACAGCCATTGTATCGTCCATCGGTTTGGCTTCTTCGTTAGCGGCAGTGCCCAGGGCTTGCGTATCGGCCTCGGCATTTTCATCCTGCAGATGTTGGAACTCGGCACGGGACATGTCTTCAGCAGACCTGTCCGCCTTTTGTTGTTGTTCCTGTTGATCATCTGCAGCCTGAATTTCCTTCTGGTTCTTATACCACCGCTCCAAAGCATCTCCCAGTCTCTTGAACGGCTGAGCGTCCTTCGAGTCCTGGTCATTCTTATCTTCCGATGGACCTTGCTCTTGGTCCATACTAGAAAGCGCACCCTGTTCACCGGGTGCCTTCTCCTCCTCAGGTCTCTGTTTGCTGATAGCGCCCTGCTCCCTCTGAGCAGCCTTGTTCTCAGAATCATCTTCCTGCATGTTATCGTCATCATTTTGAGCCTGCCCTCCGCCATTTTGAACATCGCTAGGCGCGACATCATTGTTGTCGCCCCCAGAGTTATCATCAGGCATTGGCGGCTTCTTCTCATCTTGCTCCCCTTCCTCTTCCTCCTTCGCCTCCTCCCCTTCCTCCTCCATGTCCACATCCATTCCTTCCTCCCTATCACCAGCAGCATCCACATTGTCCTCCTCATCAGCCTTCTCCTCATCAATGTTCTCGTCCTTTTGATGTTCCTCCTCACCCACTTCGTTCTCCTCATCCTCGCCACCCTCCTTCACACCCTCATCCTTCACATCCTGACCTTCTTCAGGCTTCTCTCCATCTTCCAAATCGTCCAACTCATCCTCCTCCCCGTCCTCGTCATCACTAACATCAATCTCCATATCATCCGGCAGCGCCAACGTCTCCTGGTCCTCCACATTCTGATCCTGCCGATTCAACTCCTCCTGCGGAGCCCCGCCCTCCTCCTCCTGGCCAGGCTCCCCTTCCTCATCTTCTCCATCCTCCTCGTCCCCTGCCTCACCCACTTCCTCCGAAGCGTCACCTTTCTGCTTCTCCTCCTCTTTATTCTGCTTTTTGTCCTCCTTCTTCCCCTCAGCAGCGGCGCCCTGATCTTCCTCGTCCTTCTTCCCCTGATCGTTGTCGCCCTGCTGATCCTTATCCGCCTCATCCTCCCCGCTTCCATCCCACATCTTCTCATCCACCGCCGTGGGATCCAAATCGTCCACGTTCCCAGCCTCCTCATCCATCTCATCGTCTTCCTCATCCCCACTCTCATCCCCCTTCTTGTCCTTCTCGTCTTCCTCCTCATCATCACCAGCAACGCTGCCGGTTTGCCCCTCCAAATCATCATCCCCCATGTCAACCGCATCCTTATTATCCTCCACCTCCCCCTGAGTATTGTTATTCTTGTCCTGAGCAAGCTCAGACAAGTCCTCATCCTCTTTGATGTCCTTGCTGATATCCTCAGCACCCTCACCGTCACCAAGTCCAGTCCCGCTTTCCACTTGGCCAGTCTCATTCGAAGTCTCGTCGCTCTTTTCTTGCGGGGTACAGAAACCCTGATTCGCAACAACAGCAAAAGACGAAGAGAGAGTGTAACCAAGTCGACAGGTAGTCCGATGCAAAGCAGTGTACTGGCCCAAGTTCTTTCCGCAAGCGGAAGCGTACTGCTGCAGGACCGGCAGCACCAGCCGCAAAATAGGCGTGGCGGCCGAGGAAGTCGGTAATCCCCTGACCTGCGAAATGAGCGTCGAAACTTCCTCCGTAATCTTTGGCATGCGGAGGGCATCAATCGCTTTTTGGAGATTATCACCGTATTGCACCAGCCAACCCGCATCCTCGGTTGTGGCTGGCAATGTCTGCGCAGTTTTCTGGAATCCTTGTAACGCAACGAGAACTTTGCTTGCAAGAGTCAGGGAGTTAGCCGCAAATTTATCGATACTATCATGGTGTAAACCATTGATAGCATCCTCGGTAACCTGCGTGTTGGTCCAGAGCAAAACCTGGTCAACAATGAACGCCAGGCCGGGTTTCTCTTTCGCAATTTGCTCGAGATCCGCCCTGAGCGCGACCAGCTCTCGTTCAACGTCAGTATACAGCTTCTCCTGGACAGAGGAGCAAAATCCCCTCGGCAGACGGGGCAGATTATCCTGAGTCGCGTCGAGAACAGCAAACTTCTCACCCCAGTCTGCCAGTCTGCCCTTGACCTCAGCATGATTGACTCCTCCAAGTCTGCCGTGAACCTCGACGAGCTTAAGGCCAAACTTGAGTATCTGAACCAGCCACTTTAGTACCTGGCCCTGGTTCGTAGCTTTAGTCTCAGAGACGTATGACCCTTCGCCGCCAACAGACAGCTGCTCGACGTAGGCAATTGTCTCGTCAAGTAACTGATCCACGCTGGAAGTTTGTGAGAGATACTGCCGCTGCTTAAACATGACGTGCAGGACACCCTCAAAGTATCCAATACTCCTGTGAACAACCTCCCTGTTCAAGTCCTCATTGTGATCCAGCGCAGCATGACGGACCTTGGGCGCCAAATCAAGCGTCTTGTGATAATAGTACTCGATAGCCTTCATCTCAGACTCATCAGCGGCAACATGCGGCACCAGTCCGGAACCAGCCAGCACCATCTGAGTCGAGTTTTGCTTTTCGAGAAGGTTAGTACCCAAGTTGCGACTGAATCCCATCGCTCGAAGAGTCTTGAGCGTGTCGCTGTACAGAGTCACCTTGCGAGTCTTGAGATGTCGAACGGCTTCCTTGTTCTCGTCGGTAAGAGTACCAGGTGTTTCCTTCCTCAACGAAGCCATGGAGGAAACGAGATCAGTAATGTACTCATCCAACGTGCCAGGGACATCAACGACCGCAGCGGGGATTGAGCCGTGCTTGACCATGGCCCTCAGCACAGCAGGTAAGTTCACCATTCTGCTCCACTGAGGATGGGTCTCAATGCCGGGAATCATCTTCTGGCAAGCAATCAAAGAATCGCGAGCACCCTGAGCTTCAACAGCCGCCGAAGCACGAGCCAGCTCCATCGTTGACGAATGATTCTCTTCGGGCAATCCCAGATCCGTAATATCCTTGACAGGCTTCCCAAGCACCTCCCTAAATTTCCTCACAAGCTTGAAGAGCTTTTCGTGTGACTTGCGTGCACTAGCCCGCAGCGACTCGATGTTGGTGTCCCTCCACTTGGACATGAGCAAGACATCCTTCATCTTCCTGTCGAGCGCGGCACGATCATTCTTGATGAACTCTGCGACCTTATGTTCGTACCGTCCATAATAAACAATAAAGTTCTGGAGAGCATCTCGAACAAGCCCAAGCTCTGGCTCGTCCTCAACGAAAAGATCTAGCTGGTTCTTGAGCTGCTTCAACAGGTCCAAGCGTGCAGAAAACTGTCCGACGCTCGAACCAGTGAAATACGAATCCAGAACTCTCAGCAAATCCACAGCGTGAGATTTGAGATCCAAACCTTGCTGCAAGATCGAGCACGGCTCAAGAATGACAGAGCCATAGGCAATGAACCACCAAGACTTGGCATCGTCGTGATACCTCTTGGTCTCCATATCCAGCAACCTAGCCCAGCTGGAAAGTTCCAAGCGACGCCAGTCGACAATCGTATTCCTGAGCTTCTCAAACAGCACAGGTGCTTGATTTTCCTTGGTCGCCCAGCCGCCCGTGTGCCATTCATCAACGTGCGCGTGCAGATGCTCAATACCAACAATGATCTTAGCAAGCGGATCATCGATCGACATCTCCAGCACCTTATCGCAAGCCATGATGACGTCGGCCAGAGTCTGGTGATGTCCAATCTCATCAATCCCTTGCAGTTCTAAGAACCGGTTTTTGATGGAATTTACCAGGCTTAAAGCCTTGCGGACCTCGCCGAGATTCGAATCCGCATAGAAATTGTAGTCAACAGATTTGGCTTCCGAACCGAAGGCCTCGACCTGGTCCTCAAAGACCAACATCGTGGCAGGCAAAAGCATGCTGTCCAGCTCGGTTGTGTTTCCAAAAGAACCCCGCTTGTCGCGAGCGATCCTTCGAGCAACCTGCACGCAAAGACTCCTGATAGTATCCTGCGCATCTTGCCTCGACAGGAAAATCTTCTCATGAGCCTCAGCCAACAGAACCGAAAGCTCGCGTCCACCATGTTGAGCCTTTTTCTTCTTCTGTTTCGGTACACCATCCTCGGCGTCACCCGCAACAGCAGCATAATAATCCGGGAAAAGCGAATCGAATTCCTCCTGATCATACTGCTCCTCGTCTTCCAGACTACCCTTGAACCTGTACAAACTATTCTTGGCCTCTTCCGTCTTGCGGTCCGCCTCAAGCTTCCTGCTCCACTCCTCATGGAACGCAGCAAAGCTCTCATGAAGCGACCTCCTGAGATTGACAGGCAACTTATCAATCCCTTCAACGGCAGTGACGGCCTGAACAAAATTCAAGAACTCCAGAGTGCGATAAGGCAGCTGTGCTGTCTCGGCCTTCCAAACAGTACCACTAAGGAAAGGGGTAACAGCCACAAGGGCACGTGAGTTATCCTCTCCCTCCGGCAGCGCCGAAGCGGAAACTGCTCCCCGTCCAAGCGAAAGACCCATCTTCAGACATCTCAGGAACCCAACCAACGGCATGGTTAAATCCTGATATGCCCCGAATCTGGGCGTCAGCCTACCAATAAGCAGTCCAACATTCTGCTCGACGAGCGCCATCTCCTCAGTGATACCGTCACCGGAATCCGTCATGATCGATCTTAAATGCGTAGCAGCCACATCATTACCAATCAGAGCATTCAGGACATTATTGAACTCGCCCTGCAATGTCCGCAGTTCGCCTCCGTTCGGCCTATAAATAGTCTGAACAGCGGGCGGCTTACCCAGCCCTTGGGATTCTTCAATGAGCAGCTGAGACCTCACACTGGATTTCTGTCCAGTAAAAGCAGTCTCAAACTTTTCAAGGGCCGAAATTTGCCTCTGCAAACTTTGATAAAGCTCCTGATGCTCCTCTGCCTCGATCTGCGCACGATGATGGGGATCGAAATTCTTGTCAGGCACAAACAACCTGACGCATCCCAACGCAAACCGGACCCAAGCAATCGAAGTGTACGCCGCCCTGGGCTGAAATCCCTTATTCGCAGCGGCAAGAGCGACCAAAGACTTGGCGAAGTGCGTCTTGAATGTCTCAACGACGTGCGGAGGCCACTGGCCAGCAGGCATCTGGAGCTGTTCAGCGTGTTCAAGCCATTTACCTAGCTCGGACAAGCCGCTAACAGTTGACAGCTCAGAACTCTGGCAGACAGCCTGATAAAGCTGAGTGATGCCACCCTGGCAGTTCTCATCATGGGCACCAACGACCTCCTCCAGCAGTCTCAAAAGCAGTTGTTCAGCTTTCTTAAGGGGATCGGTCGCCAGCGCTTTCGAAGCACCCACAAGCGCTTTACCCATGATGGGCATCTCAATCTCGAGCGATCTTAGCTCCTGCAAGCTAGCAGAGGAGGCGGCATCATACTTGAGCAGTAATGATTTGGACAAGGCTCCCTCCCAGGGATGAACCTCGCTTTCCTGAACAAGAATGCAGTCCACCGCTTGCAAAGCAGTAGGCTTAAGACTTTGCATGCGCATGAGATTGACGGTAGGTATGCTAGACAGCACATCAACGTCTGTGGATCCCATAAAAACTGAAGCACCGCTAGAAACCTCATGAAGAACCATAGCCTGTCTCAGCCCTTCGAAGCTAGAAGCAAAGAACGGCTGCTGTACGCGAGAGTGTTCCCCAATCTTGGCTTCCAGAGCAGATATCTCGTTCTGCAGGTCCTTCACCAGGGCAGCAGCGTCCGCTTTGCCCGTCCTGATGACCGCATAAATGCGGGCCATGGAATCCTGAACAGTCCGCAGAGTGGAGATATCAACACCGACTCTCCACCTCAAGCTATCGAATCTATCAGCCAGAAGCTCCAGCTCAGTGACTTGTTCCAGCGTCTGCGCGTCCGTGATAGGATCAGGACGGAACTTGTGCCACATGACCTCCATGCTGAGACCAGTCTCGAGCTTGAATCCCACCACAAAGTCGCGTTCGAGGTATCCGGCGACGGTGGAAAGCAGCTTGTGGCTTGCAGGATCTTGTAAGGTAGCCAAAGCCTGCTGCAGTAGATTGGATCCCTGAGTCAGGTGTGCTTGGAAGCGGGCTTCCTCGAAGGAAGAAGCGATCAGACCCTCGAAGGTTCGCTTCCAGAACAACATCACGCGTCTCAAAACTGCACGGCGAAGCTTGACATCTCCAACCTCTTCGGGGGGCTCAGAGATATATGTCTTGACTGCTTTGAGCACCGACGAAAGGAATCGCACAGAGTTGGCGGTAGAGTCCTTGGCGAGCGAAGCCACCTTGTCAGAAACAAATGATCTCTGAAGGCGATTGAGCGACGACGGCTTGCTGACATTGACTCTTCTCAGCTGAGCTTCCATTTCCTTCTCTGCCTTCTGGATATCAAGGTAGACTTCATAGCACGCCCCGAGCCAGTTAGAAAGCCCCTCACGGCCCTGATCCAAGAACGGGATCGTGGGCGAGTTGATAAGAGGATGCAAAGGCATCAGCATCTTATTCGGCAAGGGGCCATACAACTCAGCAAGTGATTGTCTCAGCGGAGCGGCATCCTCAGCGTGGATGTACGAGGAAACCTGTACAAGTTGCTGAACAGCCTCGGGCGACCTGATCAAGGCCAACGAGTCTTCATTGAGACCTTCCTTGCTTGCTTCCAAGTACGCATCAAGCTGGTTGCTATCATCCAAAGAGAGCAGATCAAAAGCGAAAGGCTGCAGCTCTTCGTCCTCGGCAAGCTTGGCAGCTTCCTGGAAGCGCTGAAGACCACCCTCAACGGGGGCAATCGGCTCTTCAACAGCAGCAACGGTCTCCTCGGGCAAAGGATCAAGGTAAATCTCGATCGAACGGTTTCTCATAGCTCGAGAAAGCTCACCATACCGTGGATCAACAGTCAGGAAGATCCGGAAATCGGGATGAGGCTTGATGATTCTGGGCTCGCCGCCCGATCCGCTGTGCTCGTTGACGCTAAGAATACCGTTGGGACGCTCAAGAAGCGAGTTGAGCCTGTCCAGAACGGAAGCGCTGCAAAGATTTGCGTTGTCAAGAACAAGCCAGGAACCGCTCTCGACAGCTTTCACAATCACGCCGTCCAGCCACTCGAAACGAGGATTCTCCACGGTTAGCGGCTTGCCCATGGCCTCTAAACACTCGGCCAAGAGGGCACGAATATCCTCGGGAATGGTAGGATCGGGGTGCAGCGCCTCAACCAAAGGCAATAGCATGATCTCATAGAGCTCCGTCTCGCCCTTGTAGAGGTTCAAGCCGGACAGCATGTCCACCGCGGCATCAGAGATGGGCGCGGGAAGAACCTGCAGTACATACTCGTCGAGAGCCTCCATAAGCTTGGACAGGGAAGCTTGAACCTCTCTATGCGGATTAGCCTGCTCGAAACCACCGATGAGATCCATAGCATCCACATCGGCGTTGAGCGGGAAAGTTTCGAGAGGCTTGCCTGCCAGTGCAGCAACATGAGACAAGAGCGAGGACTTGCCGCTGCCGGATGGGCCGACAAGAATACATGGCAGGTCCTGCTCGATAGCGATCATGATGGACTCGATCTCCTTGAGCCTGGGGACAGGGTCAATTGCTGGGAAAGGCGTTGGCTGAGACAAGCTGTTCCTCTTCAATGTCGCGAGACCGACCTGAGCATACTCAGGGTTTGTGTCACGATAAAGGCCGTGACTCTCCGGCTCGCGCCCAAAGATCTCATAGAAGAGCTTGTTAACTGCCTCGCGATCACGTTCCGACCTGAAACGCTGCCGGATAATAACGTCGAGGTAGTCTTCAGGCTTGCGATCACCCAACAAGGCGTTGTCCGATGTCAGGAGATCGCCCCATCGAAGAGTATCACGCAAGTTGAACTCCCAAGGGGAGCCAAGGGCGCCAAATGATCGTCGATTGACGACTTCATCATCGAGTCTAGACATGAACTCAATGAGCTTGTGCTGGGTGTCATCGCCAATCTTTGAAAACTTGTGCGCCGTGATATGAAGCAAGTCCTCCTTCGTGAACACGTCCGTGTAAACCACGATGAAGCGGTTGACGAACGAGCTCGGAAGACCCTTGCGGCCACCTCCCTGGTGATGGGGGTTCTGTGCGGCAAAGAGCTTGAAATCTCGGTGGCGCTTGAACACTTGGTCCAGCTCTGCAATGTACACCTCTCCACGGTGATCCAAGCAGGCGTTCAGACCTTCAAGAACAGTCTGGGATGCCAGGTTCATTTCCTGTTGAATTCAGTGTCAGCCGTTTTTCGCTTCACCATCTCGAGTGTATTGCAACTTACATCCAAAAGCACCCATTCGCCCTTCTGCATAGCCTCCAAAAACGGAGCATTCTGCCACACAAAATTACCCGCCTCCGCACCCTCGACGGGCACATCGGTACCAAATAGATCCATCAAATCTGTCTGATCCGATAGATTGATTCTCGTTAACGGACGTCCGCAAGCCCTAGCCAGGGCAGTGATCAGCGTAGTCTTGCCCACGCCAGGATTGCCCTCGAGCAAAATTGGCTTGGTACCCTCGAGCGCTCTGACCACGCGCATGGCATTCATCTTGGTAGTCGGGACCGCAAACTCGTTACCTGCATCCTCGACATCAGCAGTGACCGACCGGCCAATGCTGAACTCTCCAATAGTCAAAGACTCTGAATCAATCTTCAGGTCAGGCTCCTGGAAGTATAGCGACACCAGGTCCATCCCGCAAAGCGAGCCGAGCTCCTCGAGGCACATTTGCCGCTGAGAAACCATCTCTCTCGGATCGACGGCAACCAAGGCAGACGGGTTAGCGCCGATAGTGTCAATAAACACCATTGCAGCTCCATGAAGCAGTCCCAGTTCAATTGAAGCGAACTGAGCTGTATTCATGAACTGAACCCAAGCAAGGATGTCTCGGACCGAAAAGGCAGTAGCAGAAGACTGTCTGAAAGTCTTGCCGAACCATGAAGAAAATTCTACAATGATTCTGGAAACAGGCTTCCTGCTGCCGGTATTGCTGCGCTGCTGCTTGTATCTGCTATCAAGCTTGGACACGACAATGTCGTGAACATCCTCGACGTCAGTGAAAGCAGGAACCCAGACCTCGGTGAAACGGTTTCTGAGAGCTGGGGACAGTTCCTTCTTGCCGAAGTCACCACCAGGGTTCATGGTAGCGAAGAACTGGAACCCTTCAGCACCCGTCACGAAGGAGTCGTCCACACCCTTTTCAGCCAAGAGCAGGCTGCGCTGGGGTTCTAGAACTGAGTTGAGGCGTTCAAGCACCGAATCGTCAGCGAGCGAGATCTCGTCAAGAAGGAAGTAGCTGCCCTCCCTCATGGCATGAACGAGACTGCCATCGCTCCATTCGAACAGAGCCTTGCTCTTCGTCGTGCCAGAGTTGATCTTTGACTTGAGCGGCTCAGGAACCATGGCGAGGTGTTCAGCAGGCAAGGTGCGGTACCACTCCTGCAAACCCTCCAAAGAATCCTTTTCTCTTCCGAGAAGAGAAGCAGCCTCCTCCAGATCGCGGAACAGAGCATCAATGACTGCTCCCCTGTTCCTTACCGGCCTCTGAGAACCAATAAGGTCTCCAGTCTCGGTATTCTGGTGCGCATTGACGATATGCAGCTTGCTCCTCTCAAACTCAGCCAAGAGCTGGCACACCGTCGTCTTGCCGCATCCAGTTTCGCCAACAAGCAAGACGGGCTCATTGTTCTTGATGGCGCGCTTGACAAGGACATACAATCTTCGCATGGCCTTGGTCCAGATCACACCCTGGCTGTTTCTCGCCTTGACATTGCTCAGCTCGGGGGCAGTCTCGAGGTCATACAGACGATCAATATCGATCGTCACCTTGAAGACCTCCTCAATCACCTTCTTGACCTCGTCGCGCTCCTCAGGCTTCCGTACCCTCTCAGCGAGCAACATGTATCCATGCTCAGCCAGTTCTTGGCGGTTCTCAGCCTCTCTCAACGCCCATCGGAAAAGATCTCTGAGCGTTGCAAAA
Source organism: Cladorrhinum samala (assembly GCA_033576145.1). Lineage (NCBI taxonomy): Eukaryota > Fungi > Ascomycota > Sordariomycetes > Sordariales > Podosporaceae > Cladorrhinum > Cladorrhinum samala. The sequence continues at coordinate 27,856 of MU865016.1, read as the reverse complement.
CTGTTCTTCTGCTCAAAGACGCGGGATTCCTGGCGAAGACGAGTGAGTTGCTTGTAGACTTGAACGATGCGTCTACAGTCGGAAGGCGCGGTATTGCGGCTGCGCTTCTGCAGGATGGTCTCGAGTTCGCTCTCGGGAATGTCGTCGAAGTGGAGCTCGAGGAATCTGTTGCGGAACGCACGGGAAAGAACCTTTCTGCCTCCATACAAGCCTGCAGGATTCTGAGTGGCAAAGAGACAAAAGTTCTCGGCCGGTCGCACGATTTCTTGAGTCTCTGGGATCAAAAGTTCTCTGTTGTCGTCCAAGAGGCGGTTGAGGGCCTCGAGAACATCAGTAGGCGCCAAGTTCAGCTCGTCCAGAACGATCCAGGATCCTTCCCGCATGGCCTGAACGAGAATGCCCTCCTGGAACTTGAGTTTCCCTTCAGAGTCAGAAACATAAGTACCAAGATACTCCTGCAGGTCGGTGTGCTCGTGATTGTTGATGCGCACGAACTTGTTTCCAGTGTAATTGGCTAGATACTCAATCATACTAGTTTTACCCGCCGAGGTAGGACCCTGGATGAGAATGGGATACCTCCGGGTTGATGTAGCCCGAACCAAGTTCAAGAGATTTCTCTCGACGTACGGAGTGATGATGTAGTCGTCTCTCTCCCTCGGTTCCTCAGCTCCTTGAAGTAGCCAGTACTGATGATCCTTGTTAGTATTCTTAAAGTTGACATACTCCTTTCCATCAGTAGGCTTCTTGGGAGGTTGAGTAAGAATGTTCGATTTCTTCAGGAGGTGCTGGTGGATCAGAGGTCTGACTGTCCGCTCCGACTCCTCGCTGAGTAAAGTGGTAAAGCACATGCAGAAGCCTTCGTACAATGCCCTATCAAGGCCATACAAAGGTGCTACATCGTTAGCATAGGTAAGTACTCGGGTAAGCGTACGCAAGCTGAAGTGGGGGACCTCATTTGCTTGGTCAACCAAAGTCTTCAGCTCAGCGCGCTTCTTGATCTCAAGATAGAGATCGGCAACGTCATCAGCGAGGCGGTCGATGCTGCTGTTGTTGCCCTTAAGGTAGGTTTTAATAATAGTAAGCAAGTCCTTCTTGTCCTTATCAGGACTCTGGACATAAATTTCGGTAAAGCGGGAGCGCAACCCCTGCGGGAGGTCACGCTTGCCCACGTCGGTGGCGGGGTTCATGGCGCCGAAAACCCTGAAGTTGGGGTGCGCCTGGATTCTCTCGATTTCTCCCGTCTCCGAAAGGAGGAGAGAGGGGTTCGTCTGGAACAAGCCCGCAATGCTCTCCAGTGTGTCGGGAGATGCGAGATTGATTTCGTCAAGAAGAACCCAATCGCCGTTTCTGGCAGCCTTCACAATCTTGCCCTCAACGAAAGCAAAAGCAAAACCGCCCGGGCCGCTGGCGATCTGTCTATCAAACTGGTCGAGGCTCTGAGAAAAGGTCTCCCAGCGCGGCTTAAGGTCATGTAGCCGTTGAAGCTTTGTCGCCTCGGTCTTGCGACGCTTCGCAGGCTGTCCATCGGCATCCTCGGAAGAGCGAGCCTGGGTGCTGGCCTCAAGTTTGGCCAGGATAGCCTCAAACATCTTGGGTGCCTTGCGCCATTCCTTGGAAACCTCTTTCCACTTTCCCTTGGCGAACCTCTTCGCGATACGATCGAGATACTCCTTGTTCTTCTCCGAAGACACGCCCGTCTTCTCGAGAAGGTCTTCAAATTCCTCCTTCAAAGGCATGGCAAGAGTTTGCGCGCTAACTGGCTTGAAACCTCCCAACAAGTCACCAGCTTCGCTCTGCTGGGACAAGTTAACGGCCACCAGTTCGTGGCCGAGAGATTCCGCCAACTGTTGAACGACTGTCGTCTTGCCGATACCGGTCTCGCCAACGAGCAGAAGGGGCTCGCGGTGCTTGACGGCGACGGCGATCTGTTCGAGCAACCTTTTGGCGTGGACGGTGGTAGCGAAGGGCCTCTTTGACTTGCTGACTCTGCTTGATCTCCGCTGCTTGACGAAAGAAGCACGCCCAATGGTTAGTCTAGAATCGACGTCTTCGAGATCGGGGATGTAGCTGGTGAGGTAATGCTCCACCCTCTCAGGGGAGAGGTGCATCTCCTTTGCGATGGCACCAATAAGAACGTGGCGAGCCGCAGGCTCGTGAATGTTGCTAACAAAGCAGTCGACAGCTTCGAGGAACATGCGGTCCCTAACAGTGTCGGTGATGGGCTCATCACCGGTCTGAATTCCGGCTGATCGAAGAACGTTTTCCAATCTCCCGCACCACTTCAATAGGTCTCTGGTTCCGATAGGTCGGTCGAGTACGGTACGGCCGAGGGAAAGGCGTTTTGAGCCGCTGGTGGACGTCATGAGCTGGTCAAAGACGGCCAGGATACCGGCGGTATACTTGGGCAACAGGGGATACCTGCTGTTAATGACCTCAGCCAGGTCATCACGAGGCAAAGCCTTGACGTGCATCAACTGCCAATGCCGCAATCCGATCAGGTTTGGTAGGGCCTCCTTGTCACTGATGCCGAGTAGGGTTCTGACGGTTGCGAACATGCGGAATCCGCTGGTGGCCTGGATCCTCTCCCCGCGTCCGGGGATCAGAAGCTCACCACGTTCAATCAGCGGCAGCAAGGTGCTCATTACTTCGGTCGGTGCACGGTCGAGATCCTCAATCAACACCCATCTTCCTTCCTTCACTGCGGTAGTCAAAACACCAGGACGCCACGAGAAGGAACCGGGCTTTTCGTCTGTCGTATACAAGCCAAGGAGCATTTTTGCATCGGTCTGTTCGTTGAGATGCAGAGTGACCATCTCGGCCTGCTTTCCGAGCTCTCTGGCAACTTCATTAACAAGGGACGTCTTACCAGCGCCAGATCGGCCATGGAGCAGGATGGGGCCGGGCTGCAGCAAGACGGTTGCGAGGTTCTCAAGGTTCTCAACGGTTGTTGGTGTGAGGGCCATAGTGCTAGGCGTATTTACAGGGCCCAGTGGCCGGGGGAGGACTGTATTTCCATATGTAACAACAAGAGGAGTTAGGTTCTGTATTGGGATTTGGGCTTCAGCGGGCAGTTCAGCTGCCGCTGCTGCTTGAATACTATTGCGGAGGCGCCGGACATCTTGACTCCTGGCGACCTCATACAGGCTCAGAAAGGCATAATCAGCCCGTCTCCCATCTAATTGGGACACGAGGCTAGTGCCCTTGGGGATGTGCTTGGTGACAAGGGCCTCGACCTTTTGGTCCGCTGCATGGTGAAGTTGGCAGAAGATGCGGATGGCAAGATATCTCACTTCGGGGATGGCTGCAGCGTCGGCGTACAGCGCCTGGAGCTGAGATGGTCGTGACAGGACCGAGTACGTGCGCTTGTCAAAGTTGTTGAGTCTCCATAGGGCTAGAAGGATGGCCGGAAGGTCTGCGGCATCGTAGGCGGTCAGGTCCAGCGGGTCGAGCACTAATTTCCCTGGCGCTGGCGTCTCTGCCCCTATCCGGCCGCCGTCCAGGTGGGAATTGAGAAACACGGCCAGCGACGGCGCAAAGGGCAGAACACGTGCAAAGGCGGCGAGTACCTTGAGATCGAGCTTGGGATGGGAGAGCACCCAGCGGGCGCAGATATCGGCGAAAACATTGTCGAAGTGGGCAAAGATGCGGTCCGTGGCCGGGGCCGTGAGTGCTGCATTGGCGATGGCCTCTAAAAGCTGGTTCGGTTTCGGCTGGTGATCTTGGATTATATTAACCACTTCCTGCGGCAAAAACTGCAGCGTCGCCGCGTCGCTCAGCAGAGAATGCCTCTGCCGGCTCACGTCGATTGCAGCCATGGTTGGCCGACAAAAGTGTGGTGTTTTGTCGAAGAGGAAGGGCGTTTGATGAGATTCTCTCTCGGTCGCCGGGAAGGGGCCTCTTACTTTCCACCAACTTTTTTTTCGTCCCCTTCTCTCCAAATTCGACGTGGGGCAATCTCCAATTCAATCTGCACGATTTGGATTTGGCGTTGCTTGGCAGCCTAGTTCTCCACAGAAGCCGGGGGGAACGTCGAAGGAGACCCGCTTTTTTGTTCCAGGGCCCCTGCCCAAACGAAGATCAGCTAAATTGCGACTGACGTCGGATTTATCTTGCTCCTGAACACCGACGGATCCAATCTTGGGAACATTCGAAACGAGCTGGTCTGTGCGCATTGAACAACCACCCAGCGCCCCCAGGTGCAAAGCATCCATCGAATGGTGGGGGGGGTTTCGCTCTCAGCCAATCACCTGCAAGCTCGGTAGACTTTTCGAACGACAAGGCCGCCAAAAATCTCGTAGCGATTCACTGCGAGAGTGTGACCACCACGGCCCAGCTAGGAGCTCGCGCATCCAACCCCTCACCAAGTCTCTAGAACTGCCTAGACATCTACACATATACGCCATGGCCCTCCCGTGCAGATACGCCGCGCAACGGTGCGCCCGCCAGCTCCGCAGCACCTCTGTCCGCGCCCCAAGCTCGCTCATCGCCAGGCGGTTCAACTCGACCGAGACCAGCCCCAAGATCGCTACAATTGTCGACCAGATCAGCCAATTGACTCTTTTGGAAACGGCAGACCTCGTCGCAAGCCTCAAGGTAGGATAGATCCAAGAAATGCCACCATCACCATCACCATCACCACCGTCACCACCACCATAGCCGAAACCGAAGCTCCACGAGTTCTAGCAAGGATTAGGAATGAGGGGTTGAGGTCATGACATAGGTGGTGGTGGTGGTTGTGGTAGAAAAGGAGGAAGAGGAAAGGGAGGGTCAGGAGCAAGCAAAGATTCACGAGGATACGGGACAACTCCGGAAAGGAAAAAAAAAAAAAGAAAGAAAAGGAAAGACTAACGGTTATTCAAGTCCCGCCTCAACATCCCCGACCTCCCTGTTGGTGGTTTCGCAGCTGCCGGTCCCGCCGCCCCCGCTGCCGCCCCCGTCGAGGAAGCAGAAGAGGCCGCCCCTGCAGCCGCCGAGAAGACTCTCTTCAGCATCACCCTCAAGTCCTTCGACGCCGCCGCCAAGCCAAAGGTCATCAAGGAGATCAAGGGCATGCTCGGCCTCAGTTTGGTCGATTCGAAGAAGTTTGTCGAGAGCGCGCCCAAGCTCATGAAGGAGTCGGTACCCAAGGATGAAGCTGAGAAGATTGTCGCGACATTGAAGGCACTGGGTGCTGAGGTTACGATGGAGTAAATGATTATGTTATGATATAAGCGGGGTTGGAAGGGCTATAAGAGGGTTGAATGGCGCTGCTTGCTGCTTTTCTAATGGTCTGGGAAAGAGAGAAAAATATCTAGACGGGTCTGGTTGGTATTTTGGGCAAAATTTCCCTGCTGCAGCCGGCATGTTAACGATATTTGTATTTCTGGTAAAACAGCCTGTGGCCTCATTTTTTTCTCTCTCGCTGCTTGCAATGTACAGTACAAAAGAAAGAAGTCATGTAACATTACAAACAACAACGAAACATACCAACGTAAAATATTATTGCTCCAAATGTGCGTCTCTGGTTTTTTTCTTTCTTTTTTCTTTGTTGTATGAAAGTGGTTTTTGCTAATTATTCTTTCTCTATATATATGCACATATAAATATCTAACTCCTAAACGCTACCAAAAGTCCGGTCATACCCTTCGAGCCAATTCCCATGAAACTAGGTGTGCAAGAAAATAATTACTGCCAAGGAGGTTTCTTCGCTTTGTAAAAAAAAAAAATAATAATAATAATAATAATAATAAAATCAGGGCTTCCCATTAACACCCACCCGCTCATCCTTATCGTGGTTACACCCGCCCCCGACCTGGCTCTTCCATTCCTGGTACTCTTCCCTGCCCATCCGGATGTCGTCCTCACCCAGATCGCTCGTTTCCTCCCAAAGCTTTTCCAGCTCTGCATCGGCAAGTCGCGGGATGGCCCAGGTGTTCTCGCGTTCTCGCTTGTGTCGTTCCCTATCCTCTTCAATGCGCTGTTCGATTTGTTTCCTGTCCAACTTGGGCGCCTTTTTGTGGGACGAGGAGGACACCATAGTCTGCGAGGGCGCCATGTCGCCGAGGTTATCGGAGCCGGTGGGCGGTGACGACATCACGGTGTCCTGCGTGACCGTGTCGCGGTCTCTGAGGACCTCTTCTATTTGGGATGCCGTCTCGGCATCGAGGAATGATTTGTTTTGGAGGGCGTGAAGGAACTAGAAAGAGCGAAAAAAAAAAACGAAATGAGTGCTGCTGCCGCAACGTGCTGGTGTTGGATGTGGAATTCGAGCATCTCACCTTTCTCACCACCTTGATATTCGCCGCCCCTGAGCCATCCTCGGGCGCGACGGCGTCAACCACCCGAATGATGTCCCGCTGCATCATCTTCATGTACTCGTGATAGCCTTCCTTGTTGGCGAGGTCGAGGAAGTGTTCGATAAAGTACATGATGTTGGCTCGACTGTTCATGTTGCTCTTTTCGAGCTGCTCGAGAATGCACGAGTGCAAGTCATCCGAGTGGTCCCTGTGCTTCAGTGCATACTGGGCAGCCTTGGTTGACGACGTGACGGATGCGTTGAGCTGGCGTATCAGGCTGGTAAACCGCATGCGAATATCGAATGGATCCGCCATCGCGACCTCGATCTGCTGCGGCGTCTTGGTCTTGTCGTTGGATAATGTGCTTGAGATTGCTGCATTGGTGGTTGTAAGATTGCCCTGAAAGCTTTCACCTCAACCTAAGTACGTAGGTAGGCAAGGGAGTTGTCCCCAAATCCCCCAAAGTTTAATCTTGTTCTCGAAGCTCTTCCCCCCACTACCTATCTTTCGGTATTTTGGGGGGAGGTGCAGGAAAACTGTGGGGACCTTGCTGGGCAGGACAGGCCTCATTTCGAAGCTGCGACTTTTGGTATGTCCGTTGGGGGAAGGCGGTGAGCGATGGTGGGGTGAGGGGGGGTTAACTTGAGCTAAGGTGAGCTTGAGTGAATGAACTCTTTTTGGCAGTTTGACCTGAACTTGTCAAAATATTTGGTGAAACATGTGAGATTTGAATGTCAAATGGAATTCGATGGTTTTCATGTCTGATAGTTCATAAATTGTGTTAAAAAAAAATGGTATCGTATGTACGTACATACATAGAATCAATTGTTCTAAACTCAATGCATATTATAATTACGAAATAGTACAGTCCTCACTTCACCTTCTTTGGATAAAAAAAAAGCACCAAATTCTCAACCTGTTTACACCCTTTCTTTTTTTTCCTCTCACAAATCCCCGAACTCACTCCAGGAATATCCTCCCCGCAACACCACAACTCACCATCATCATCACACTAAGAAAATGAGTGCCCCCGAGTCGACCACTCCCGCCCGGGAGACAACCATGGCCATAATCGGCTGCGGTAAGTTCCCCCTCTCACCACCTACCTATAGTTTTTCCCTTGACTTGACATCCTCCCAGGAACAATGGGCATCGCCATCCTCTCCGGCATCCTCGCCTCCCCGCCATCCCAAACCGCCCTCCCCATCCCCCGCAGATTCATAGCGGCAGTCAAGCGCCCCGCCTCGGCATCCAAGCTGTCCGCCCTCTTCGCCTCGCACCCAAACGTCTCTGTCGCGACCTCGGCCAACGTCCCTGCCGTCCGTGAGTCCGACATCGTGATCCTGGCGTGCAAGCCCTACATGGTCAAGGACGTCCTCTCGGAGCCCGGCATGGCCGCCGCGCTCTCGGGCAAGCTGCTGATCTCGATCCTCGCCGGCGTCACCGAGGTCCAGCTGGCCAACAACCTGACCGACGCGAACGGGGGGATCCCTCTACCTTCGTGCAGGGTGGTCAGGGCGATGCCCAACACGGCTTCCCTGATACGCGAGAGCATGACCGTCATCGGCACGTGCAACCCGCCCCTGGACCCGGAGACGCTCGGGGTGGTTGAGTGGATCTTCAAATCCGTCGGCGAGGTCGTGCACTTGCCTCCTTCCAACATGGACGTGTGCACCTCCCTGTGCGGATCCGGCCCGGCCTTCTTTGCCTTGATGCTCGAGGCGGCTATCGACGGCGCCGTCGCCATGGGCTTGCCCAGGGCCGAGGCGCAAAAGATGGCGGCGCAGACCATGAAGGGCGCTGCGGGGTTGGTGCTGAATGGTGACCATCCTGCGCTGCTGAGGGACAAGGTCACTACGCCTGGTGGGTGTACGATCGGAGGACTGTTGGTGCTCGAGGAAGGTAGGGTCAGAGGCACGGTGGCTAGGGCCGTGAGGGAGGCTACGGTTGTTGCCAGCCAGCTTGGGCAGGGCATTCAAGGGGTGAATGGCACCAGGTTTCCCGGAAGTGGTGGCAGTTTCCAGTAGAGAGCGGGGAGTTAAGAAAAGTTAAAATTACGGAAAAATAGATAAAACTTGACGGATGAGAATGGCTTAAAATTTTTGGACGTTATCGAGTTTTAGATGTAGAGCAAAGCCGGAAAAAAAAAAAAAAAAAAAAAAAAAGGAAAAGAAAAGAGAAGAAAAAAAGAAAAAGAAAACCGTAGGGTGTATGTTTCCCCCCAAATGTTTGGTATTTACTTGTTCTCTCGCTGTTATGGACTCGAAAAATAAATAAAAATCAAAATGCTTTCCCCCTCCTTTCCTTCCAGAATTCAACGCCATACAAGTACAAAAACAAAAGTTAAATACACAATTAGTCACAAGTATAAGTGATGGCTTATTAACTTGGCGCCGTCATTTATTTTTCCTCTTTTTTGTCAGTCGTCCTCCTCCTCCGCATCCTCAACCTTGGCCTTCTTACTCACCGACCCTTCCCCAATCTCAAAACTATTGTCGGCCTTTCTCTTCCCCTTGGCAGATTTAGGCAAGTCATTCTCCTCGTCATCCTCCTCTTCTTCTTTCTCTTCCTCCATTTCTCCTTCTTCCTCCTCCTCCGCCTCCTCTTCCTCCCTCTCCTTAACCTCCTCAGCCTTCAGCAACAGCCTAGCATAATCAAACTCGACGCTTCCAACAGTCTCATCCAACTTCTCAATCCGTTCCTTAATCTCCAACTGGCCGAGGGCATCCCTATTGTGCTTATAAAGCCTCTTCTTGAGCAGCAATCTCCAGAGCTTATATTCATGCTCCTCCTCCTTGGTAGCCTTCTTCTTCTTCTCTTGTTTCATCCCGTTTTCCTTCCCCTTCCCCTTGCCCTCCTCCTCATCATCTTCATCCTCAGCAGTCTCGAAATCCGGCCTGACAGAATCCGGCAACCGATCCATCAGGTCCATCTCCAGCACCCTAGCAAACTGCCTGGGCGCAATCTTGGCCTTCCTCCTGCAAGCTTCAAAGGCGTCCTTGTCGACAATATTGTTCGGCACCAGCCCCGTCTTTGGAATCTCAACCGAGGTGTCGATGCGCAGCGCTCGGAATTCCGGCAGGGTTCGAAGGTAAGCAAGGTCCGCAATATCTCTCATGTCGTCGAACGCTTCGTTGGGGTCCTCGACCGTTATCTCGACCGTCTGGGGGTGCCTGACGTATACCCCAAAGATCAGGCTGTACAGTTTAGGACCCAGGCCTTTCCCTTGAAAAGGCGGAAGCATGATAAACTGCGAGATCCTGGTGCGGCAGGGGAGGTTTGAGAGGTCAAAGGTCAGCTGGCTCAGGTCGAGGTCTTCTACTCTGAGAGGAGCAGCAGCAGCAGGGGTTGGAGATGCTGGCGGGGAAGGGGGAAAAGCAGGTCGGAAGTAAAAGAATCGGTAGACCGTGCTGTAGCCTGCGAAGATGTAGCTTTGGGAAGAAGCCTCCTTTTTGTAGAGGAAGAATACGGTCCATCTGTCCGCTTCCGGTTCGTCGAGAGGGATCGCGCTGCCACCTTCTATGTAGAGCGGAACGAGGAACTGGATTCGGTTGACGAGTTGTTTAACTGCCGGGTCGACTAAGCTGCCTTTCCAGACTTCGTAGGTTGCGCCTTGCTTAGTGAAGGAGGTGAGGAGCTCGCCGGGCGGGGTCCAGTCATCGCGAACGCTCTTGACAGCCTTTTCGAAATCTGTTTTCTTTTGGAATGCAACTTCGGGAAGGTAATTTTTGAGGATTCCGGTGATGTCTGTTGCTTCGGTTTCGCCGACTGCTGAGAACTTCTTGGAGTAGGTTACCGCGAGGTGCGGTCGCATGTCGGTCGCATTGTAGCGGACGTTGATGATGAGATTCTTGTAGCCAAAGATCTCCTCCGCGTCGCCAAAGATTGGGTATGTGAATTTGGGCAGGAATTTGGAAAGCGTCTTGATGCTGCCGTCGGGGCCAGGGGAGACGAGCGACAGCTGCAGCACCTCGTTGGAGGAAGCCGACCCTGTGTTGTTTTTCCGATTTCAATTGTTAGCGATTGCGACCTGTATTTGAAGGCAAACAACTCAAAAAATACTTACAAGCTTCATCTGCCGGCATCTTGATGGGAATTTGTGTAATTATGATATTTTGGGGGGGTCTGTTGGGTGATGATGTCGTTGTCAAGCTGCAGGTGTGAGGACGAATTTCGGGTGAAATACAAATAATCAATTGGCCCTGCAACGAATCGCGACGCGATTGCTCTTTCTCTTAGTTACGCGACGTACGCTTTAATTGAAAGCTCGGACCTTTTTGAAAAAAAAAAAAAGGTTTAAAAGAGCTGCTCCCCACAAATGCACAAACAAAGTATATGGTTGACCTGGCAATCTTTCTGATTTCTTTGATTCTCTGATTTCACTTTTACAAGTTTTCTCGAATCTTTCCTCGTCATTTGAACTCCCAATATTTCGCTTCATATACTATAGGAATGACATTTAGCAGATCATCTAGCCATGCATCCCGAATCTTGTATACATTGTAAAGTCCAGAATTAATTTTTTTTTTTTGGGGGGGGGGGTGGGGAGGCTCAACTGTTGCACCCCTGCTTGCTTCTATCCGACGAGTGGTAGCACATGCCAGGGCAACCAACAATGAGTGGAAGTTTAAAGAAACCGGCACGGCAGCAATAGCGGCAGCGGCAGCGGGTCGCGCGTTCTGGAAAACTTTTGTCTCCAACTTATCGAGGCTGCTGGCAACGCCGCACGTAGCTGGTGTGCCAGGGTGGGTGGGGACCTTGATGAATTGTAAATCTCAACAAGGCAACTGTTGTTGTTTCTTTTTTTCTTTGCGCCGTCTGTCTGTCATTTCGAATAAAACAATTTTCTTTTGTACAAATCTAGTTCTCGATCAGTAAGTGTCAATTGGAAACGGATTGATCGATTGACAGAATCCCAAGAAAACAAAGGGGGAAGATTTCCTTTTTTTTTTGCCAATTTTTTTTTCACTCATACTTTTTCGGCTACATTGACCACCCTTATCAACCTTCACTTTTTTTTTTTTTTTTTTCTAAAGCGGCTTTCACAAAATCCCAGCGAAGCTCATGTCAGAACTCCGCGAGATGTCGCCACGGCCGCCGGCTGCCGTGTCAAAGCCGAGCCTTTCGATGCGCATGAAATCGTCAATGATTATGGGCATAACTGGTCTCATCTCACGAACGTTCCTGTACGGGTTCAACAAGGTGGAAGTGAGCGGGCTTCAGAGGTTCATCGAACTCATTGACAGCCGTGAGGATCCAGAAAAGAGGCAGAGGGGACTTTTGACTGGTAATTTCTATCTTTTATCATCAATTATGTTTTGGAGGAGGGATAGTCGTAGTGGAAAAAAAAAAAAAAAAAAAAAAAAAAAGGTTTACATGTGCTAACTACACTGACAGTCTCCAATCATGTCAGTGTGTAAGTTTGGGAACCGCCCCGTAACTTCATCTCACAAACTCCAATCTCCTTTTTACTCACCATTCCAACTCATCCCAGCCTTGACGACCCCGTAGTCTGGGGTGTGCTCCCCCTCTCATACGCCTTCAACCCATCCAACCTGCGGTGGACCTTGGGCGCCCACGACATCTGTTTCCAGAACAAGCTCCTCTCAGCCTTCTTCACCCACGGCCAAGTCCTCCCTTGCCACAGATCTAAGCACTCGATCCACGGCGGCATGTTCCAGCCGGTAATGACCCAAGCTATCCGCCTCCTCTCCTCGCCGTCCTCTTTCCCCGCTGAGCCAACCTACTCCACCACCGGCTCCGACTCGATCCCCTCACCCCTAATCCACCCAATCTACCGCCGTTACTCCTGGGTTCACGTCTTTCCCGAAGGCCTAGTGCATCAGCATCCTCAAGTCGACCTCCGCTACTTCAAATGGGGGCTCGCGCGCCTGATCCTCGAATCCGACCCGACCCCGGACATCGTGCCAATGTTTATAGACGGAACGCAGAGGTGCATGCCCGAAGACCGCGAGTTCCCCCGGTTCCTTCCCAGGATCGGAAAGAAGGTGCACGTCTCGTTTGGGGACGTCCTGGATTTTGACGACGTGTTTGGGGACCTCAAGGCGAGATGGGACAGGCTCGTGCTGAAAGAATCCAACAAGGAGAGGAAGAGGATCCAGGGTACCTCGTGGAGGTTTTTTGGTTTCCTATCATGGGGGAAACGGGGCGGCGATGGCAAAAACCCGGAGGAGGGAGGAGGAGGAAAAGAAGGGAACGCGACGGCGGCGTTGCCGGGCGAGCTTGCGAGCGACGAACTCAAGTACGGCCGGGAGGCTCAGGAGATTAGGATAGAAGTCGCCAGGAGGATGCGCGAAGAGATCCTGAAGCTCCGCAGGAAGGCGGGGGATTACGCCGAGCCCGACCCGACTTTTGGATTCGCAGACACCTGGGCGGCAGACAAGAAGATCGAGGCGAAGAAGTATACGAGCAGGGTTGATGGGAGCAACATCAGCCAGGACTGAGAGGACCGAGGGAATGTTGCCAAGGTGAGAGGAAAAGCCCAAAAGAGCAAGGCGGAGTTTTTCTTTTTGGTTGCGTCTCTGTGTTTTATAGAAAGGAAGACAAAAAACAGGGAAAAAGAAAGAAAGCCTACTTTATAGAGCGTTGTTTTTTGAACGGCGGCCAGGTTGGATTTTTGTTTTATTAGAAAGAACCGAACCCAACATTCTCTCTTTCTGTAATGGAGTTGATTCAAAGAACAAAACAAATTCCAGCGGTAATTTTGTCTTATTTTATTTTTTATTTTTTGGGCCGGCCGGGGGGGGGAGGGGGGACTTTGGGTGAATATAATTTTTTTGCATAATTCTTTCTCAGGGACGTGAGCCCCCCCCCCCCCCTAACCCTTTTTATGCCGTATTCCATATAACTAATACTGTCCTGCCTCGAAATGTACTATACAATAATTGCTCACAAAGGAAGAAAACATGTTGCCTCCCCGTTTACACCTTATAAAAATATGAATGAAATGTCTCGACTCACGATAGAGTTGATAGCCGCGCGCAAAAAAGTGTTCCTCGTTCCGTTGAATCCTCCTAGTCCAAATCAAAACCTGTAGTACTGCCAACCCATATCCGAGAGAAGGAAAAAAAAAAAAATTACCACCTCTATAAGTGGTAATTAGTAAGTTTGGTTCATGACCCTTCGATTTTGATGTTGACAGGAGACCCCAGAGCAGCTCTCGTCTCCGATTCACAAAGCTTCTCGACCAGGTTCAAGATCTCCTTTGCCTGATACATCCCCATGTGCAACCATATAGTCTCGATGATTCCCCTGGCCCAGTTTCGGTACTGGATTGGTATCCCGGGAGCACAGGCAGCCACCATGGTTTGAGATAACAGCACAGGGATTCCAGCGATGCCAATAACGGCACCGCCCTGAACCTTGTCAAATGTTTCTCGTTGGGACTCTGTCATTTTGGGGTGCCGATAATGCGTAGGAAGCGAAACAAGAGTATCTCTCGAAAGCCGCACGACGCAATTCTGCGATAGCTGCTGTTGCGTAGGTGCCATGATCGATGAGCTACTCAGGGGAAATCGGTCTATGCTCTCGAGGAGCAGCTGGTTGACCAGGGTCCGAACCCAGCGATAATAATTCCACACGCGCGCGACGTACATGTCGGAATAGACGTGATAGCGGCCCTCAAAGACCGCTTCTGCGGGGAAGTATTTAGCGTCCACGACTTCTTCAACGACAGACCAGGTGCCCGTCTGCCGGAGTTGCCAGTCTTCCAACTGATTCTCTATCACAAATGCCCGCTGAATAAAATCGGCAGTTTCGGGCTGTCCATCGACAAATGGGCGACTGCGCACATATGCCGCCAATTTGACAAACTCCACGACCATGCCGATGAGTTCCGCAGAGGGCCTATCCGCTGGCGAGCACTGGCTGATGCTCATTGAAACCCATTGGGAAAATGGGCCAGGCAGAATACCCTCGGCAGACTGCAGTCCGGGTTTTGAGGGTATTAACGACATGGGATCTGAAGATGAAAGCAGCAGGGAGCGAAACAGTGAGGCTATCATTGAGAAGCATAGTTGTAAGAGACCGCGCAGTCCCTCAGATTGGGATTTCTGGAAGGGCAGGAAACTCGTCAGTAATGCAGCGCCGCCCATGATGTGAGTTCGCGCAGTCGCCGCAGCTGGCTTACCGCGAACGACCTAATTATTCGGTCAGGCATGTCAGTCAAATATTTCGTGAGATGTAACTTCCTCCCCCTGAAGACGAGACACTCACCTCAAACATGGCCATCATGACCACAGCGCGAAGCACAACTTCCATATCAAGACCTGAAAGATTTCTGCTCGCGACAGAAGATGAGATAGTTTGCAGGGCAGAGCCGTAATATTGCCCAGCAAGCGTGTCCATATCTTTGTCACCGTTGAGGTTTGACAACCCAGCCAGTCCTACGGCTGCCATGATGTTCCGCGTTGCCGGTGCATGGACCCATTGCAGCCCCTGGAGCTCATGGCCAGCTCTCGGTTCGTCAGGAAGACCTATAACATAGTGCTCAAGGTAGAATTGGATTGCCCTGTCGACCACAGGAGTAGACACCTCTCTGAACAGAGCTTGCTTAGGAGCCCTGCCTTTCTCTGCTTTGACTAACGATTGCGCTGAGGTGAGTGACCTCGAGCCCTGGGAGCGCGCACTGCGCGTCGATACTGGTGATAACGATGAAGCTGACGACGAGGAGGGTGATGAAGATGATGATGAGGAGGATGCTGACGACGTTGGCGAAGACCCGGAGGGCGCCCCCGGTTCGATCTCCAGCGATACTCCCCACTGAGCGTGGGCCCGTTTCATAACTTTGCTGCTCTCATCCCGGAACATGAGGGAAAGCTGGTCTCGATAGCCGGGACACGGCTTTCCAATTCGGACGCATTGTGCGCATTGTGGCCTAACCTTGTCGCACTGGTGGTGAAGAACCCGTCAGCAAATGGCTCCCCTTTATGTAAAACACATGCTCATCCACCACCACTTATTATAAGACGTGGGATCAGAGACGGGCAGCGGGCAGCGGGACCCGACAGGCACCTTGATGGAAAGCTTATAGGCCAATCAACTCTCTTCTGGGCATTGAAAGCTTACCTTGATCCGTCTCGTCCGACAACTCTGGCAGCCCTGTGATGCTTTGCCGCAATACACCATGGTTACTTTCTGGTCTGCCCAGCGTGGAAGTCAAAAAAATCAAAAAAATCCAGAACGGGTATTCAGCTCGTCGGCCGCATCCCCGCCCGCGCGCTTGCTTCCGGTGTGTTGCTCCAGATAACTGCGGGACTCGAGGAGTAGTTAACCAAGGAAGGAAACCAGATCGTCAAAAAAGCACAGGAAGACGGACGGCAAATGGCGGCCAGGTCCATTCCCGCCGGGGAGTGTAGCTATTGTATCGGGCAGGTTACATTCGCTTGTGCAACCGTCTCGGTGCGAGCAAGCTGGGTTCAAGACAGAAAAAGTGGTTGAGATGGCATCCTTTATGATTACTAAGAAGCAGGAAGAGAAGACGGCGATGAACGAGGCAAGAAGAGGGGGTCAGGCCAGCAGGGTGGTTGCAATCTTGAAAATGATTGTTATAATACAACTAAGATCCATGAAGCGACGCTCGGCGGAAAGGCGACCAAAGCGTGGATGGATGCTTGCTGCTGATGTAGGGAGACGCTCGACCGGGGCAAGCCAGGGCCACCATGAGTGGAAACGGCCCTGCATTTACCAGAAAATCGAGAACACACCTCTACTCGCCTCTGCTTCTCAAGGGGCCCCCCACCATTCCGTGTTTGGTAAGGGCGGCTTTGCTGAATGTCCAGTGGGCCGAATGCTCAAATTATATATGGATACACTAGTACGGTTAGACTTACGAGCATGCTCAAGCTTCCATATTTTAACCCATTGGATTCTCAAAACCAACCTATGCTCGTACGCATCGAGCCAAAATTCCGTCAAGAAATTTCAACTGGTCCTCACCACATATTAAGGATAAGAATGCGTCGGCAAGCTTGTCGGAAATCCTGAACTCTGATCACATATTCTGATGAGAAAACAGCACCAGGGCCCCTAGCTTGTGATGTATTTTAAGACCTGTTTGGCCAAGGCCCTCACTCGGTGTAAGTGCCCTCATTTGGAAAAGGGAGTTCGATTCCCCCGAGAACCCGCATGACAACTCGGGGCGTTCTGGCGGCGGTGCACAGGGCTTGCGGCAGCGATCCTTCGGGAGCGCTAGTGTCAATCTCGAGCTTGCTTGGTGATGGCACGGATCGTCAAATGAGTCCAATGGGGATCTGATGGACAAACGGCGGCAGAGAAGGGGGAATCTCCTCAGACTTCGTCAGTCACGGTTGTGGCAATCACATTTGACTTTCCCATATTGGCAGAGATCACCTGCGGTTTCCCACCTCAGCCGCGTGACAAAGTCCGCCTTGGGGTTGGATGGATGCTTCTGCCCTTACATATGGAGAGCGGCGACTCCGAATTGAACGATTGCGAATCTTGACGGCAACTTTGAATGAACCTCATTGGCGTTTCTCAGCCGTGGCGGCGGCGGGCGTGGGCGGGCTGACAGGACACCAATGCCACCACCGCTCATCTGGAGAGGAATGGCTGGTAATTGTCAAGCGGGTAGTGCCGTCGAACATCGGTCCTAGCACCATGTCAGCTTGGGATAATCAGCGATAACACCATTTTAAATAAAAGACAAATAGAACAGCGCCGCCTCGATATGCTGGGCTGGTCTTACCGCCTAGGTAAGGCAGGTAAGATTACTTCCATGGGCTAGACTTCGTGCCGACTGCCAAACAAAGGCAGGCTCATTGAAAGGTACAAGTGTCCTGGAAAGTCTCGCCAGTTCCCTTAGTTCTTGATAGCGTCTTTGAATACACCATTTGGAAGTTATCCGAGAGCAGCATTTGGCGCTTTTTTGGCTATCAAGCTGGTACAAGTCTCCAATTGTCCGTCCAACAAGGCCCAATCGCACGGTCGAAAGCAACAGAAAGGCCCGACATCTCTGCCGAACGGAGCGAACCTCCGGAGCCGGGTTCCCACACTACCTCTCATGGGGCCGAAATGAGGGGCCGGCCGGAGCCGAGCCCGAAGCGACAGCAGCCGTGCATGCCTTCACAGACGTCGTGATATGTCGAGTATGCCGATTCCGTACCTGAGAGCGACGCCGAATGGCACCTAAGTGGTCTCTTAGGCCGTGTTGACGACAGTGAGTGGCTCTGACATTACAGGTTGCTGTTATGCAGGAACTTTTTCGGATCTGTGAAGATGCATCACAACAGTGATTCTCTCTCTCTCTCTCTCTCTTTCTCTCTTTCTCTGTCTCCTCCTTTTTTTTTTTTTTTTTTTTTTTTTTTTTTTTTTTTTGGCGGGGTTGTTATCTTGTGTTTTGTGATATCATCGTTTTTGGTGGCGATTGGCACTCGCTCGGTTTTGCTCCAGCCCAAGGCCGAAGCCGGGTGACAATGCTCCAAGGAAAGTTCCGCGATTGAGGTAGTTGTGGGGGCAGCGGCCCGAACTTGACCAAATCATTTTTCTTGCTGGGAGAACAATTTACGGCTCAAAGTTTCGCGACGCAAGAAGCCGCTCACCACTCAGCCCGACTAATCGCTCCTACCATACTTACGCAACATATTTTTTGGTTCTCTAAAAAAGTAAATCTACGACGCGGGAATTGGTCCCTTTATCCCAAAAAAGAAGCGGCGTTTGGCAATTCATCTTGCATCAAAGGTACAGCCATCTTCCCCTCCATCATCGAGGCCTCTGCATCGCATACGTCCAGGCAGGGTCTCCCAAGGTGCTTGCATCGGCCGCACCCACCTCCACCTCTCATTTGATCAGACGAGAACCAGTCCCGGATAGCTCCTCTAACCTGGAGACCCGCTTGCGAAGAGTACCTGCGCCTGCCTCGCCTGCCTGTGCTGTTCCGCCGCCATCGTCCAGAGCTTCATCCCGCCACGCACCCAGCTGCTAACCGCGCCCCTCATTTTAGATATATTTCGGCCAACTTGTGCGGGTTGTCTCCACAGCACCCTTCTCCTCCTAATCAGTCACCTCACACGAACCATCAAGCGACCATGGCGACGAACGGGAATGCTAATGCCCGCGAGTATTATGCGGGCTCGGCATCCGAGCAGCAAACGAATGCCGATGACAGCAAAACCGATTTCGCCAAGGACGAAGTCAGTTGGTACTTTGTCGAACAGTACTACACAACTCTGAGCAAGAGCCCAGAGAAGCTTCACGTGAGTTCGGCCGGATGCTGCCGTGTTCGCCGCGACAGAAATTGACGGCATCGATAGCTTTACTACGGCAAGAAGTCACAGTTCGTATGTGGAGTCGAGACTGAGGTTGCCACTATCTCCGTATCGAGACCGGTAGGTTCCCATCGATTACCCCGTCAACGCATGCCGGCACTAACAGTTCGAAGAACATCCAGGAGCGTATCAAGCAGCAGGAGTTCCAAGACGCCAAGGTGCGCGTTTCGAACGTCGACAGCCAGGAGTCGGGCGACAACATCCTTATCCAGGTCATCGGTGAGATCGCCAACAAGGGTGGCGAGTCCAAGAAGTTTGTACAGACCTTCGTCCTCGCCAAGCAACCATCTGGTTACTTTGTTCTCAACGACATTCTTCGCTACATTCTCGATGACGTCGCGGATGACAAGGAGGCTCCTGCCGAGGAGCCCGCGGCCGCTGCTGCTACCGAGGCCGAGATCCCCGTTGAGGCTGAGGTCGAACCGAAGAAGGAGGAGGAGGCTCCTGCCGAGGAGCCTGCCGAGGTGAAGGAGCAGTCAGCTGAGCTCGATGCTGCTGCCGTCGCTCAGAAGCTTGAGGAGACCACTGAGGAGCCTGCCGTTGTTGCCGATGCCCCTGCTGCTGAGCCGGTCGCAGAGACCAAGGAGGAGGAGCCGGCCGAGGAAAAGGCCGAACCTCAACTCGACGTCGAGGAGGTTGTTGAGGAGATTGCCCAAGAAGCCGCTACCAAGCCCGAGGAGCCTGAGGACCCCGTTCCTACCCCAGCGCCTGTTGCGACCCCAACTCCCACTCCTGCCCCAGTCACAGCTCCTGCGCCCGCACAGCCTGAGAAGCCCAAGGAGCCCCCCAAGCCAATGACCTGGGCTAGCCGCCTCGCTGCTGCTTCTGGCCCGAAGCCGGCCATCCCTGCTCCCAAGGCCGCGACGCCTCCTGCTGCAGCTCAGGCACGCGCTCCGGCTCCTGCTGCTCCAGCTGCTCCCCAGCAGCCCGCCGCCCCTGCTGCGTCTGCTGAGAGCGCCCCGGCACCCACCGCTTCCAAAGAGCAAGGCAGCGAGTGGCAGACTGCTGAGACCAAGCGTCAGAGCCGCGCTCAGCCTGCCGCCCCCCCTGCCGTAGAGGATAAGGGAACCATGGCATACATCAAGTATGTTACCGACAAGGTGAAGGAGGACGAGCTCAAGACTCTCCTCGCCAGCTTTGGCGAGCTGGCCTACTTTGATATCAACCGTCAGAAGGTATTGTAGCTTGCAAGACAGCTTTATGGGGGTCATTGGCTAACTACTTTTTACTCTGCAGAACTGCGCGTTTGTTGAGTTCAAGACCCAAGCCGGATATGCTGCCGCTGTCGCCGCCAACCCACACACCGTTAATGGCGAGAGCATCGTCGTGGAGCAGCGCCGCCCCAAGGCCAACGCATACGGAGGTAGCAACTACAATGCCACCCGCGGAGGTGGCGCTGGAGGCCGCGGTAACCGTGGTGGGTACGAGCCCACCCGCAGCGGCAGCCAGGGAGGAGGTCGCGGCGGCTTCACTGGCCAAGGCCGTGGCCGCGGTGGAGCTCCTCGTGGTCGGGGCGCCGCGCAAACCGGAACTGCTTAGATGGCGTCTCCGGTTCACTAATCGTCCAAGAGGCCGCTGCTCCCTCCCTGGAGCAATTTTACATCTTTAAGATTCACTAGCATTTCATGACGGAGTTGAGGGAAGAAGGCTGGTATTCAAACTTGGTGGCGTGCGCTGCGAAATGGAGTACAGGGGGTTTGATTAGTTAGGAAAAAGGGAAAAAAAGGCCCCAAAAGAACTAAGGATTTTCTTTCAAGGCACAAACCGCAAGGTGTGCTTTCTATTTTGAGTGTTTTATTCCCTTTTAAAAAATGGGGCGATGCGATGTGGTTTGTGTGTTTGTTTTGTTGTCTCTGACTATTTTGCGGACTTTGTTTCGTGTGTGTGTGTGTGTGTGTGTGTGTGTGTGTGTGTGTCTCTCTCTGTGTGTGTCTGTGTTTCTTTTATGAGATTCCATTTTTGGAGGTTGATTCAATCCCTGCAGACAGGTTTGAGAGAAAGAAAGAAAGAAACGGAGAGAGAGAGAAAGAAGAGGTTGGCGACAAGTTTAGTTTTCTTCGATTTGAGCCTTGACTTTTGTAGAGCTTGTTCATTACGTATTATTATTGTTATTATTATTATTTTCTTTGGAGAAGCGGGAAAGGAAGGCAATAGCAAAAAGAATGTAAATATATTTTAGGTCAGAAGGAGGACTGAAATAAGTCACATGTTTATTTCCCCATGAAGAGTGAGAGAGATATATAGAGATAAAAGGGGGAAGGGGGGAAGTGTCTTCCCTTCTTAAGTTGTAATCACGTTTGCCCATAAACAATTGATCAAAAACTTGTGTTAATGAGGAAACCAAACCCCCCCCCCCCTTCCAAAAAAAAAAAAGGGTGGGGAAGGGGGGAGGGGTGTTGGAGGGTGATTGATGTTTATTGTAGTGTTTAATAACTCGGAGAGGATATATATATAGATATTATATTACATTTTTGGGAGTATCTGGAAAGGGTTAAAAAAGTAAACATGTTTTTTTTATTTCTCTGAGGTTCCCGCGGACCCCGGGGGGGGGGGTGTGAAGGAGGAGGAAGGACCTGTCCAAGATAAGACATATGATGAGTGTAAGTTATCAAAGTAAGTCAAGCTATCTTGTGTGTATGTGTGTGCTTGTATTGTTCCTCAACATTTTGTTGATATTGCTAGGTTTACTAAAGAAGGGGGAGGGGTGGGGGGGCCGCGTAATAAGTTTCAGTTTATACAAAGTAAAAATTACTTTGTTTTTTCACATGCCTTCCAAAGTTATCTTTTGTCTTCTGTTAAAAAATGGTATGTCATACTTCACTTGGTGTTTGGTAAATATGCTGTGTACTCTCAAGACTTGAATATGTATATGTAGACGTACACGTACATGTACACGTACCTACCTTGGCTTGGTTACCAGAGTGAGAGGGCAGAGCGGGTAAGTCAAGCTAGGTAGAGCCTAAGCCGACAGACACACATGAAATAGGTACGCAACCACGAATCATGTGAAGGAGATAAGTTGTGTATAAAGAGATAATAGTGTGTGTAATGCATATGGAAGAGAGAGTGTATTATAGGGCTGACTACCTTATGTTTGTGGGAACATGTCCGTATACATGGGAAAGCGAGCAACTAATTAGATCCGGTAACTTGATTTGTTTACTACCGTAGTCAGGAGGTCATATACGTGCCCGAATGTGGGAGATGAAACGACAAAAGATTAGGGTAAAGGATGATTTTTATCTAATTACTATGTGATTATGTTACTTGTTTGCTTTTGCTATTCAACTCGTGCTTGAATAATCTTCGTGGACGCGACACTCCCCTCTACCCTGTAACATTATGAGGTAGAGTTGAAAGGGCCGTGGCTTATTCTGATCAGCGGTCACCTAGGTGAGCAGCTCAGGGGGCAGGTCGAGCATTGGGGAGCGAGTTGAGGTGAAGGCTGATCATGACCACAAAACAGGGATAGATCCATGATGAGTGTAGTATATATACACTACAGCATTGTCGGTCTGAATTTTGATGATCTACAGTGTCGGCAATCATCTACCGCAGTGTAATTACGGAGCATATCACCTTACCGATATGTCAAAGGCTGCCTTCCATATTGTGTCTGTTAGGCCCAGACAGGCGATCTTCAACCGAAGGATTAAGCCACGGCACTTCCCCGCCCCCGTCTGCTTGAGGCAACTCAAGTGAGTCCGATGGATCCCAGTGACGTCGAATAGTCTTCTGTCCTGCGCGGCTCCTGGGTCATGCCACGTTCATGACCGTTGCCCCCCCCCCCCCCCGCGCCTTCCTGGATATGGGGTGGGTGAGAGACGAGTGGATATATATAAGACAAGTCATCAAGGTTGTTTGTATGTTTCTGTTGACACCTAACCGTATCACTCGGATGGAGCACGTACTTGTTGGAATAGGAAAGTGACTGAATCTCTGGTAACACGGGACTGCCTGCCACCACCATTACCAACCTCCCCTGTCCTGGCGATCATTGCCCTGGGCTGACACCGATGCCGCGAGAAGCGCGCCGTAGGTAGGACAATCACTTTTATTTTGACTTTGTGAGAGCTCGGATGTGGGAAATGTGACTCCCACACCGCCCACGAGGTCTTTTGAAGACGACTTACAGACATTCCTGTCCGCTCAGCAACCCCAGCGCCGTAGTCGGCCCGCTAGTGACTCCGGTGTTCGCAGTTGCTCGGCGCAGCCTTCTGTTATCAGTCATATATCCTCTGCCACAGATATGCCTAGCATGTTTAGAGGTAGTGATGTATGATTGAATGTGTGATATTCGTTGCCTGATAACCACCTCTAGCTTCCACATGGCACATGGCGTCGCAGTGTGGTTGGTGGTTTCCTCCGTCCTGTTTTCTAGCCTCCCGAGGCTTTGGGGGGTTCGTGCGGCGGCGGCGACAACATCTGTATAAAAGAGGGAATAAAAAAACGTCATGAGTGATATTCTTGCAAGCCCAACCAACCCAATCTCCAACCCCCTCCCAAAAAAAAAAAAAAAAACTTCTTCCTATGCTTTGTTTCTTTGGGGGTTGCCACGCTGCCGGTACTAGTGCCGAGAAGGAAAAGGCAACAGAAATCCAGACTCGAAAAAAGTTCGAATTTGGAAGATCGGTTTTGCCAAGTCTGGACACCGAAGGCGGGAGAGAGCTCGGTCACCGCAGAAAGACGAGGAAGAAGCTATCGCGTCCGACTTTTCAAATCTAACACAGAATTATTGATGATGGTTTTTTTTTTTTTTTTTTTTTTCTCCCCGTTGGGTTTCCAGAAGACGCGCGTCTACCCGTTTCTACCCTTAGTTGTGTCTCCGTAACTCCATACCTTGATGGGCAGTATGAGCCTGGTTAAGTGGTATCGCTACCCAGGTGGGATTAATCGGGGAGAGGTAGGAGCGTGGAGCAAAAGGGCAATGCGGTTTGACACCGAATAAGCGGAACCCAGGGAATAACAAGCGAATTATCAAGGGTTTTAAGCAGTGTCGCCTTCCTGGTCTGGATTGATGATGATGGAGACCGTCAACCACTTGTTGTGGAACAATCATGCTTACCAGACTTTTGCCATCCCATCACAGCAGTAAAAGTAATCTTCGCTTCGTCTGCCCGGTATCCCCCCCGCGCGCAAGGGAAGGCATGAAATATTGTGTGAGGGGTGGACCAATCCCAGGCAGAGACCCGGACATATCGTGTGAGAAAAAAAGGCCAAAGGGGGGTGTCACTCCCACCTTCCCGAACGGAACACCGTACTATAAGTGGCCCACTCGGGTTCCCCACCTAGACGTTTTGAGGGAAGGAGGTGGGAGGGTGCATCGAGTTTTGCTGTTGGTGATGAGTTTACAGGAATTGCGAATCTTTTTTTCTTATTTTTTTTTTTTCCGAGTTTGAACATTCTGATGCCCTGCCGCCCTGCCGCCTGTCCGCCCATTCAGCTTGCAACTTCCAATCTCCAACTTGTATGATTTGTCGAAGAAGGTGCATCTGCCGTCGTGTGGCAAGAGCACAGGTGCTACCGCGTCTTATTGCCCGTCTTGTTGCCTTCTAGAAATGGCCATCAACGGAATGGGTGCGGCACGGGTCCCAGCTGCGGTTCGCGCTGTGGCTCGGGGAGAGCGATTCTTTTTAACCACAGACACAGCAAGTCATCTCGGCCGCTAAATTGTCAGTGTACCCCGGCACATGCTGCCCCCATCGTCGGCCCCATCCTCCATGGCGTTTCCCCTCAACCACCTACCCGGAACAGCCTAGCCCAACATGCGCGGAATGCGCACCAGGGCCCCCTGCTGCACATGGTGATTGGCGACCGTCCCGACGAGCCCCCGTCGTCGCGCGCCCATCAGTCGACAGGGTTTGAGGGGCCCATCGCCGTCGTCGACAGATCACCTTTTTTCCATTCTGCTTTCCTATGTAGGTAGGACCTGAAGATATTGGATGGGGCCGATGAGCGCTGTTCCCGGTGGGGCCCTTGTGCCAGACACTTCGAGACCGACTCAAATCGAGCCACCATGCACCTCAATATATGTCAGACAATCTATACGACTGAAGAGGTGCATGTCCAGGGACGAGGTGGTCCAGTCGGGTAATAAGACGCGGTTCTTGGGCAAGAAACAAAGATCCCGTCGTTGCCGATGGGGTTTATACACTAATTACCTACACTACAGTAGATACACACATACATACGTAGATAGGTACCTACATACATACATAATACGTAGGTAGCAACACAAAGTGAAAGGTGGAGGTCTTTCCCCCCCCGGCACCGGGACTCCAGGATTTCCTGGGTGCCTTACTTCAGTTTCGCTGGATGGGATGCTTGCTGGGCTGGCCGAGGTACCAGGGTGGTTTTTAGTCGTCAGCCCCTCAACTGTTGCCAAGCAAGTAGTCACTGGCACATCTTCCGCTTTTCCGTCATTTCTATTTCCATCCATCTACTCGTCTTTTCCCTTCTCGCTGCTAAACACACTCAACAACAACACAACATCGTATGGTGCTCTAGCGTCGGCTTTGTCGCAGTCCGTTCCTTACCTATTTTCTTTTCGAAGCTGGACTTGTTGCTTGCAGACAATTTTTTACCTAACAATCAGGTGTCCCTTCGCTCTTGGATCCCATTCCGGTCTCCTGCGTCTCGGCTTGCTTTGGGGGTCTGCTTCATTTGCTAAGCTTTCGCACCTTGGCGGTCGACTCCAACCAATCCGCCGCGTCTTAACGAAACCACATTCAGCACTCTGCAGCTTTTTATCTTGGACGACCTTATCTTAGTGCACCAGGACTCAAGCACCTCCCAACAGCTACCATCGACGGGGGGGGTGGCCTTGGTTGGTGACCATGTCAGTGAAGAGGGATTGCTAGGGGTAAACAAAACGGAGGACATCTCACCACCACCGGCGACCAAAAAAAAAGGCGACAACAAAACCATCAACCACGGATTGAACGCGACAGGGTGAGGGGGAGGGGGGGAATTCTTCTCGACAGTCGTTGTTGCGCCGCACCTCGCTTGTTCCGAAGCGGGAGCGGCAGCACTAACAACAAAGCGCGGGACAACCTGATCAAACAAGATCACCGCTTGTCCCATGGCGCGAAGGCCTAGCGATGCCTTCTCCCAGCTCAGCGGCGTCCCAAGCGAGGCGCCTTCGGGGCGCCCGCGACGCATGTCGATGGAGGAGGACATGTTTTATCGGGATGTCATGACTTCGCGGCCGGCAAAGCCACCAGGTTACGACTCGGCCATGAAGGCAGCTTTCGCTGCGCAGAGGAGAGACAGGCGAAATGGTGGCTTGTCCAGCAGGATACCCGAGGAGAGGTTACCGCCATATTCATGCGACATCAACATGGAGGGCGTGTTTATGCGAAAGATGGAGATTGAAGAAGTATCGAAACGGGCCGAGTATCGCGACTGGAGAATGGTCTATGTTGAGCTCAAAGGGACGGCGCTCAACGTTTACTCGGTGAAAAAGGAAAGAGGATGGTTCGCAAAAGACGGCCCCGACATTGCACCAGATAAGCCGCCATGGGTGAAAAAGTCGTCTCTGGAGAGGAGCTACAGTCTGCTTCACGCGGATGCGGGCATCGCCGCTGATTACAAAAAGTGGGTACCGACAATTAGGGGAAGGGGTTTGACAACGGTAGACTAACATTGGGACTAGGCGACGCTATGTCATCCGCCTGAGGGTCGAGAATGAGCAGTTCCTTTTATCATGTATCGAGCTTGGAACCTTCGTCACGTGGCTTGATCGGATTTTTGCCGCCATCAACATCGCTGCTCCGATTGATGATCGACAGTTTCCTAGGGATTACAGCATACCGAGGCTTCAGAGGATACGATGGCTCCGAGGACAACGACCACAACCCGACGGCGCCCCCATTTTTCAACGACTGACCGAGGCGCAAAGGCGAGAAAGCAGTGACGAAGATGACAGCGAAGATGAGGGCGAAGGTGGTGAACCGCCAGACCAAGGGGGAGGAGGAGGAGGAGGGCCCGGCTACGGCTTCCGAACCGAACACCCAATCATAGGGAGGTTATCGACAACGTCGTACCCGAACGAGAATGTCGACCCCGTGACCGGTAAATGGGTACCGCAGCATCCATGGACGGTAACGCACGATCAACTGTACGCAAGGTTATGTTACCAGGTGCTATTGTTTAAGAGTCCACGGAAGAGCCGAATGATGGTTTGCCGGGGCAAAGAGTTTTATGTCGATTGGGAATCGGGACGAACTGTCCGGGTATTGCCACCGGCGTACGGCGAGACCAATGTCATGGGACCATGGCAGGTCATCACGACAGAAAACAGGCGGATCTAAGCCTGATTTTCATATTCCTTTTTCTATGGTCTTTTCTTTTTGCATATTACAAACTATACTTTTTTGGTCTTGCTTTTTTTTTTTTTTTTTTTTTTTTTTGTTTGTTTGTTTGTTTTGGGTTATTTGATACCATGTTTGTTGGACAGCGCGGAGTTGCGGTTGGAGGAACGATGGAAGGAAGGAAGCAGGAAAGCATCTGTGGCATATACCCACGTACCATACATACCACATACACATATTACCGACTGGACTAGTCACATATTTTCTTTTTTTATCTCTTTTAATTTCCTTATACCGGTATTATGCCCTTCGCATATCTCCTTTTCCTTCCTCATCTTTGTTGAGGATGTCGTTTAATCAATGAGACGGCAAACAAGCATCACATCAGACGGCGGAACGGAAGGATGGACAGGAAGGACGGATAGGAAGGAAGGCAGGCAGATATTAACTATATATACTACGAGTTGATTGATCAGGGTGGGGGAAAACTATGGGGGAACTATAAATCTTGCCTGCTGGCATAGGGGTTGTGCGTTTTTGCTGTTGTGTTCTTTGTTTTTTTCTTGGTTGTGGGAAATCGCTTTTTGTACATGACATAGCAAATCAATACACACCCATAACCCGAGATTTACTTGATAAGATGTCGATTGCTGTGTTTGGAGCTCTTGTTGTTGAGATATCATCGGGCCCTGTGGTAAGTAGAGCGAGAACATTTGATAAACCCAAGGAGACTTGAAACACAATCATGACCAACAAGCCAGTGATTAGTTACCTCCATTAACAACCCCCCCCCCCCCCCCATCGATGACAGGCAAACACTCTGTGTCACTATACATCTGCAATAAGTCAGTCATCCACGACACCAAAAGGGCGCGGCGCCGGCCGAAGCTCAAGCAGCAGGGCACGAGGGACATGGAGATGAGGAGGCAGCGGGGGCGGTGGGGCTCCAGCAGGGAGGGTGGGG
>MU865015.1:0-134820 GCA_033576145.1 Cladorrhinum samala | reverse complement strand
AAAAAAAAATGGGGGGGGGTTTTGGGTTTTTTTTTTTTTTTATATTTTTTTAAAAATTTTTTTTTTTTTTTTTTTTTTTGTTTGGTTTTTTTTTTTTTTTTTTCTTTTTCATTTTTTTTTTTTTTTTTTTTTTTTTTTTTTTTTTTTTCGTTTCTTCATCTCGGCTTTTTAATTGCTATGCGCAACGAACTTTGAAGGTGAATCCAATCATTGTGGACATCAAACTTGTTTTTTTTTTCTTTTGTTTTTTCTCTGTCTCTCTTTCTGAACCATTGTTTCCCCCCTTCAACATTGATGATAACGACAAACAAATACCTTATTTTTTTTGGGGAAGAGGGATTGGGGGGGAGGGAAGCCGGAGGCGGAGGAGGAATGTGAGGGCGAGTAACGAGAAAACGGAAAATGACCGCGGGTTGTTGATGAGAAATAATGTATGTAACTTTAGCAACACAAATTTTTTTCATATTTTTTCTGGGGAATTATTTTCAAGGGAAAAACAAAAACTGGTTTTTTTATTTGTTTTATTTTTACTTCTTGTTATAAATTCTTTCCTCCATATTGCCATTTACTAAACCATCTCTTTTTCTTTGGCGGGGGGGAGGGGGTGGTTCCAAGGGGGTTGAGAGAAACTATCTTGATAAATCATGATAAGACCAAATATGTTGTGGAAAATGTTTTCCTCTTATATCTTATTTTTATTATTACATTTAATTGACTCGCATGGTAACTATATCTTTCATTGCATACACAAATGCCAATATATCTACCTTTTTTTCACTATGATTTTTTTTTCCCTCCCTTCGTACCAGCAGATTTATTGATGTTCCGGTGGCCCACAAAAAATAAAAAATAAATAAAATGAAAATAAAAATAACAAAAATAAAAGACAACTCGGATCACCGGGGCTCGAACCCGGGGTTGTCGAGAAAAATAATATCACCTCCTTTTTGAGAATTGAGAGTCAACAATGTTTACAGCTATCTAGACCATACCCGATGAGGATGGCTTCCGAAATTGTTGAGGGACGAATTGGGATCTTGCAGAACTCGAGAAGCCCCGAGAACCACTCGCTCATCATCCCCAGTCTTGGGGAAAAAAAAAAAAAGAAAAAAAAAATATATTGTTGAAGCATCTTGGGAATCCTTGTTTACCTCAGCAAAGCTGAATGAGTGGGTCCTTTGGGATTTTGCACCTACCCTAACTGTATGTGTAAATATATTGGGGGGAAGGGGGAAAGGGGAAGGATGGAGGGGGTTGCGCGGCGAAGTGTAATAACAAGAGAACTTGTCGTGTTTCACGAGTTCTGCGAGTGGCTAGAGGCGGAGGCCGAGACGTGAGGTGATGGTTGCAGAAAAAGGGGGTGTGTGTGTGTGTTTGTGTGTGCCGGTGTAAAAGAGTGGACAATAAGAGCAGCTGCATAGCCACCACTCGGAGTTATTGGTTTGGCATCTTCCAATTATTCCATTTACCTTCCTGGCGTTCTCTGGGCTATGGAGAAGGAAGTGGGGAGACAGGGGTTGGGGAAGGGAAGGGGGGGGGGGGGGGGGGTGTGTGTGTGTGTCAATGTATGTATGTGTGACGGGAAGACCTGAAGATCTGTGGAAAGATAGCCTCGTGTTTAATGCTCGGGACGGAAACGATAGGCACTGAAGATGAAGATCTTTTCGCCGAAGAGGGGAGCAACAAGGTTGAGTCATGGTTAACGGAGCAACATGACTGGACTGATGATGATCGTGATACCAATGGCTGGAGGTGGACAAATTAACGGCGTTGGTGAGGAACGAGAGGAGAGAAGAAAACAACACCAACGCTAGTGAGCGAGAGGTTTATCCAACCAATGAAGTAAGGCTTCCTTTTTTTCTGACTTGAATCGAAACAGTGCCTCACTTCTTGCTTCACTGGTGCCGTGTTGGAACAGGTTCATTGGCA
This sequence comes from Cladorrhinum samala, assembly GCA_033576145.1. NCBI lineage: Eukaryota > Fungi > Ascomycota > Sordariomycetes > Sordariales > Podosporaceae > Cladorrhinum > Cladorrhinum samala. The sequence continues at coordinate 132,891 of MU865015.1, read as the reverse complement.
GCCACAACCCACCAATTGTCCTTTTCGTAGCCGCTGGTGACGATGACACCCCCAACAGCCAACACGTCTTCTTCCAGCTCACCTTTGCGATAGAGATGGTAATACCGTTCAAACACCGGGTCGGTGTGGCCTCCTGAGGCGGCCGTGCCGACAGTAGCCTCTGTTGGTGGATCCACACCACTCTTATCAGCCACGGTATCGCCCATCGCGTTGTCCTGAGACACTTTCTTTTCTGCCTTCTGCTTCTTCTGGCCGCTCTTCAGAACCCAGGGCACTAGCAGATCTTGCTCTCCCCCCTCCTCCCATCCACGGCGACTGCTGCCTTGCTCGAGTGCCCAGACGTACACCAAGACCTGGCCACCATTCCGGTCATCCTCGCCAGCCTTGACGCATCGCAGTAGTTGCCGAATCGCCTCCTGGCGCCTTGTCCGAGTCGACATGTGGTGGATGACAGCGACGCATATGACGAAATCGGCAGAGCGTTCACGAAAGGGTAGCGAGAGACTGTCGGCCACGACGACCTCTGTGGCCACGGCAGCACCACTCGGTTCCCCGCCTGTTCTCTCTTCCACGCTCGTCTCGATCTGGCCGATCCTCTGCTTCCCTTCCTGAACCCGACCCTGCTGAAGCTGCCTACCGCGACTCTGGGCAAGCGCAACAAGCGACGAGCTCCTGTCAGAGCCCACCATGAAGAGTGAGGGATTCACGCCCAGGTACTTGCCATTGCCGCAGCCTACATCGAATCCTACGGCGCCAGGGGCTTGGGAATTCAGGAACGATGCGACGGCGGGCCATGGCTTGTACCGAGTGGCCGAGAAGTGCGGGGCAATGGCCTCGTAGACGCCGTGAACATGGGTGCGCTCGTAAGCCTCTGCTTCTGCCGATTCTGCCGCTTGAGCGGCGGCGGCGGCGGCTGCCAATTTGGCAACGGCATCGGCGGCGGACGAGGATGGTAGGGCTGATGGGGTAGATGCTGACGCCATAGTTTGCTACCTGGCGATGTTGATGGGCTGGCACAAGTGCCGAGAAAAAAAACGCACTTTGAGGTGACTCTGCACAGCTGAGGCCCGACGTGGGCGGTGCGTAATTCCCGAAAGCGAGATGGTTTGGGCGCAGACAGGATCGCGTTCCTAATTTCTCAGTCAGGTAAGGCCGCCAACTTTGCAAATACACCTCGGTGACACACAAACACGATCTTAGCTGGCGGGAAACGTGGATAGAATAAACTCTGGAAAGTGATTTTTTTTTTTTTTTCGGCGGCTCCTTGACCGCCGATTCCCAAAGATAGCAGTCATTGCGAGCATCAACACACACATGTGCATAGTATATGCGCGATGTGTCCCACCCAAGCCATGAAGTTGGCTTCCGTGCATTGGACCGGAAACAAGCGCACTTGCCAACCAACAGCATCTATCTCATCATGCTTGATTGTGCGAGATGGTTGATGTCAACCAACTGGAGGGGTAATTAACTAGTGTAGATGGTTCATTGCGACCACGGCGGGGCCGCAGTTGGAAAATTGTCTGGACACATGGCCGCTTATTGGGTGTACTCAACGTAGGTCGACAACAGGACAATAGGAAGAGGGCTGAGAAGCGTGAACGGTGGGGCGGAGGGGGGGGGGCCGGTGGTTAGGGAATCGGGACGATGGAAAAGAATGAATGAAAATGCAGCATTATTACACACCTCGACCGTGTCCCAAAATTAGCTTCGTGTTCACGAAACGCAGGTTCCAGGTTGTTGGCTCTTGATGTTCTTGGTTCGGTCCGGAGCGGGTGCCCTGCGGTTGGGTTAAGGTTGGGATAGACAGGGACGGGAGCAGGGAAAAAAAGTTCGCAAATTATTGGTGGTGGGGCTGTTTTGTAGGGAATTGTTAGTGCACAGCAGCGAGAGAGGTCGAGAGAAGTACTCCGTACCTCGGGCGCATTCCTGGTGGAACGAACTGGACATTTGTCCTGCAGTACTAGTCGTGCCAACTGACTCTAAACTGTCCCGATCTGTCATCGAGACTGCATCCCCAGGTCGTTGAGTCCACACATCGCATCTGCTCGGTCTTTGATGATGACATTACAGATGCTGCCACAACTATCGCGACCCCAGGCTGTGGGTACATACGTAGTACCACGACAATCAGTCTTGGCATCTGTAATGGCTGGAAACAGGCTCCGGGGTCTGAACGTATGTATGCACATGCGGTTCGAACCCCCATGCCTCGTGAATGACGACTAAAAAAAAAAAAAAGGTGATAGCCGCAGTTTCCTCAACAACTTTGGTCAGAAGGCCATGCGCATCAAGTTGGAGAATACCCACATGTGCGGCCGACGAATTTGTCACCCAACTCCAGGGGGTGTCGGTTCTGAAAGCCGTCCCAGCCCAAGGGCCGGCAACAAATGCATTTTTCTGCTTTTGTCTACTAAAATACAAGCCCCCATACAGAGCAGATAGACACCTAGCCAGACCTTTCCCTTTGAGAGAGTCACTGAGGGGAAAGGTTATATACACATCCCATCATCGCTTGCCAGTGTTGAGCGGGCTCTGGGGATCAAAGACATCGGTTGAGATGACCTCGGGGTATGTCACACCGCCTTGGCGCAAAGCCTCATCCATCACCTCCATGATAACGATACTCTCACTCCATGGCAATGTCTTGCTCTCCTTCTGACCGTCTCTCAGGCAGCGGGCGGCCTCGTCGGCCTCCCAGAACATGCCGTGGCCCCAATCGCGCTCGGGGTCCTTGGGAATGGCAAACTCGACAAGATCGGCCTTGCCGCCGCTGTTCCTCGTGATGAGCTTGTACCCGGTAGGGCGGTACGCGGGCCCAAACACCTGAATCTCACCGCTGGATCCCTGAATGCGGATGGCCGCACCTCCAGTTCCGTGCTCATCAGGGTCAGAAGCGATACGAAGAGAGGTCAGCGCGATGCCGTGGCTTCTGTGCTTGGGAAATTGCAGAATGATGCTGGTCGTCTCGTCGGCGCCAGTGTGGTATTTGTTCACGGAAGCCAAGACGTTGGGCGCCTCCTTCTCCTCTTCTGGCTGGGTATGATACAGGGACTGGAAGACCCAGGTCAGAGCATAGATGCCCAGATCCAAAAGGGCACCACCCGCGAGGTCGGCATTGACCATGCGATGAGTATCGGCAAAGTTGACCTTGCCCTCGGGGGCGTCACAGCCAATAGAGAGATCGGCTAGGGGGGGGGGGTTGTGTTAACTCGTTGGTCTTCTGCCTCGCTGAGGTGTGAAACACTCACCAATGGTGCGGTAGACATTGCCGATGGCTCCTGAAGTGATCAGCTCCCTCACCTTGATGCTGAGGGGAAAGTAGCGAGTCCAAACAGCCTCCATGAAGAAGAGCTTCTTGGCACGGGCTGTCTCAATGAGCTTGCGGGTTTGAGCAGCCGTCACGGTTAGCGACTTTTCGCAGAGCACATTCTTGCCAGCCTCAAGGGCGAGCATAGCATTTTGGAAGTGGTGGCTGTGGGGGGTGGCCACGTAGATGATGTCGACGTTGGGATCGGCCACCAACTCATGGTACGAGCCGTAGGCTGTGGTAGTGCTCGGGGCCTTGACTTTGCTGATGAAGTCAACGGCACGCTGCTTGGCGCTCGAGGAAGAGACAGCAACGACCTCGTGACGAACATCATGCACATCGCGGGTGGCTGGGTTGATGAGAAGATCCTTGGTGAAAGCTTTGAAGTGTGAGCGAGTCTGCTGCTGGCAATGATCCAAATGGGTTTGGGGTCAAACTCACTCTCAGCAATCCAGCCAGTGGCTAGGATGCCCCACCTCACTGTAAACGGAGATGACGATGCCATGGTGTTGCTGTTGTTAACGGCTGCAGAGCGAAAAGCAGTTGTGGGATGGATGATTTGTTTCCTCAAGATGCTGGCCTGTGTCCCTTTTGAAGCAAACCAGCTTCTCGGTCCTTCCAACGTTGCGTGATCTTCCCCATCTTCCCCTCTTCAGAATGTGCTGCGAGACTGGGTCTGCATGGCGGGGCAGAGACAGAGTATACTAAGAGACGCTCGGCGTTGCGGGTAAATAGCCGAGACACTACAGCAGACATGGCAGCTGCTTGGGCCTGTGGCGGCCCACAAGGGCTTTTCTGTAGCCAACCAGACCCCCAGGAGATCTCCATCCAAGAAATGCCCCCGGTAGCCATGGCGGACAGAACTCTCCCGGGTCCCGATTGGAGAAAGCGGAGGAGCTAGGAGCTCTTCGAATCGACGTCACTCCCTGTTTTGAAGTCTCGACTCCAACACTTTCTCAAAAAGATGTGAATATGAAGCAATCGATGTGGATATGATAAGGGATCAATCAATCCAATGCCTAATTGACCCTTGGTTTTATAGTCCAGAAGGGGAGAGGGAAATGTGAATTTTACATACTGATGAGAGAATGAGATGAGATTACCATCAAACCAGTAGCCTTGGAGCACACACACAGCTTCCCCTCATTTGCAATAGCTGCCCCTCCGACCATTGTTCCGTCCCATCGCTAATTTCTTGAGATGAGGCTTCTTTCGAAGCAGCCAGGCTCCAACCTTCTTTCAACTGTCCACAGGCAATGTTCTATTCGTAGGAGCCCGCCGAGACTCAGCACCACCATTACTACTGCGCTCTATTCATTCTCCACCATGACCTCCCCATCGCCATCCTCCCTGGCAATGCCCCCAATGCTGTACGGCACGGCATGGAAAAAGGACCGCACCGCCGATTTAGTCTACCAGGCCATAAAGTCAGGCTTCCGCGGCATTGACACGGCAGCCATGAAGCGTCACTACGACGAAGCCCTCACAGGAGAAGGAATCCGGCGAGCCATAAATGAAGGAATCGTATCCCGCGGTGACCTCTGGGTGATTATCCCCCCTCCCCCCCCCCCCCTTTTTTTTTCTTTCTTTTTTTGAGTTAGCCACTCGCTAATTACTCAATTCAAAATTCCCCTTCCAGATCCAAACAAAATTCACACCCCAAGACCCTTCCCTAGTCTCTCACGGTTCGATCCCCTCTCAGATAGCAGCCTCTGTGACCTCCTCGCTCTCCAACCTTTCCGCCTCTCAGGATTCCCCCGCTTACCTGGACGCGCTCATCCTTCATTCCCCCTTCCCCACCACGTCCGAAACCCTCCAAGCCTGGTCGGCGCTCCTGCCCTTTGTCGAGTCTGGACAGATTCGGTACTTGGGCATCTCAAACACCCCACTCTCCATCCTTCAACATATTTACGCTCAAGCCGGGGAAAAGGCCAAACCGTTCATAGTGCAAAACCGGTTCAGAGCGGCAGAGTATAGCTGGGACTTTGAGACCAGGCGGTTCTGTAAAGAACGAGGGATCAAGTATCAGGGGTTTTGGACTCTGACCGGGAATCCGGGGGTTTGGCAGACACGGGATTTCGTCAGGGAGGTTGCGGAGGGTGCCGGTGTAGGGATGGCGGAGGCCTGGTATACTCTTATGATGGATGCCGGGGAAATTGTGGTGCTGAACGGGACGACGAACGAGGGAAGGATGAAGGGGGATTTGGAGGCTGTTGCAAAGGTTAATCAGTGGAGGGAGACGGACGAGGGTAGAGCAGGGTGGGAGAGAGCTGTTCACGGATTTAGAGTGTTGGTAGATAAAGGGGGGAAGTGAGGAAAGAGGAATTATATCATTCTTGAACAGATACATTTCAGGAACGGAAAAAGTCGAAATGGAGGAAGGGCGGACTCTGCAACGTTTCGGGATGATGCTTAGGTATTATTATCCATAAATTGAACGCGCTCGAAATCCATATAACAAACTTGGCAACCTCTCTCCTTACAAAGAGAAACATTTCTAAAGAAGAAACAAAAAGGTAAGGATTTTGACCTCTCCCTCTCCCTTCTCCGCTCCCTCCATGACAACACAACCAAAGGTCCGTATATAACAAAGAAAAAACCAATCATCAGGCTTCCCAAAGCACATAAAGAGCTTTCGAACTAAACAGCACAACTAATTATCCATACAAACCCACATTGCCGGCAGACAGACAGGCAGGCAGGCAGCTGACCGTAATGAGCAACAACATTATTACCACACAGCTTCTTATCGTCTCCGTCAAAGAAAAAGAAAATTGTGTAATGAAACAATATATTCTTTCAAACCTACAATAGCCCCAGTCAACGCCACAAAATTCTTTCCCTTTCTCTGGCGTAACCTAGATAGATATTCACGACGACAGACAACAAGACCTACCGTAGGTAGGAGGTTGGGTATATTACATCGGTAGATTATGAATGTAATCATGTCGGTATGTGGGTAAGCATATATATATATATATATATCTACGTTACACCTATTTATCCAAGCCTCTTATATTAATTTCTTAATTTAACTCCGTATATTAAAAAAGACCACAACAACAACAACAACAACAACAACAACAACAACAACAACAACAACAACAACAACAACAACACCAACTACTACAGCAACAATAGTAACAAAAATAGTAACAACAACAGCAGCAGCTCTATTCTCGTCGTTTGCCGAAGCTCCTGTATGTCAAACAATAAACTCATAATGCACATGTTATACAGGCTGCTGTTAAACAATTGTATAGGTACTGTTACCCTCCTTTCACCAAGAGGATGGCGTAGAACGATACCCAACCCGGAAACCATCAGTTACCCTCCCTTCCTTCGGTCAGGAGCTCCGATAATCACTCTGCGTCCAAACAGCCATTCTTGGTTTCGGGGCCTAGTTCTTAAGAGTCCATGGATCTACATATGACCCTGGGGATCTTTTGACAACCTCGGCTCTCACTTAGCCGCCTGATTACACCCACCACCCACATAACTTACCCCCGACGCTCAACATCATCACATCACCAGCATTAAATCATGATAAACAAACAAATTTGTTTTTAAAAGCCCAAATCGATTTTATTTGCAAATCCCAATTCGTCAGACTTCATAAGAATCTATATTTGTCCATTGTTGATCATTGTTCCCCAATGATCACCCTACCAGATATGTCCATTGGCCTCCCAGTATGAAAGATGTGTATTGAACCCCCTTTCCTTTCTCCCCAGAAAAAAAAAAAAAAAAGATCACCAGGGCCATGATCAGTTTTACACAGAAACATTTCCTTCCCTTGATTTTTCCCATACAAAAAGATTTCCTCCCAAAAAGGTATCATGGACACCAGACTTTTCAGTGAAGTTGGCGCCTTAAACGAGTGCTCGAGAAGTGAAGAAAAGAAAACAAGATGAATCATCAAACATGAAAATATGTACAATCGAAGTGAAGAAGTTTGCTTTCGCAATCAGCAGTCACTCTGAGAGGAAAAGAAATAATATCCTGTGACCAGAAAGTCCAAACACAGGCTAAATTCTTTTTAAAATCCTAGCCAAATGCTCTGCATTGTTAAAATGCCAAGCAGATCTTTTAAGCAGAATAGGCGTAAGTTTGGCCATAAGTGCTGAGGGAGTTACCCTTAACCAGCATACCCTCCTCGGCCATAAAGTATGCGTAGTGCTCGACAAAGTTGTACTTGGCATCGCCCTCAATCGCCTTGAGGACGGTAGCGAGCTGGTTGTTGATCTCGGATTCGGAACCGCCAAAGGCAAATTCGGTGATCCAGACCGGCTTCTGGAACAGCTCGTGAACTTTGATGAGGTGAGCAAGGAAGGTCTCAGTGTCAAAGCCGTAGATGTGGATGTTGACAAAGTCGACTGCGCAATTGCCACCGCAGGCATCAAAGAACTGCTTGAGCCACTCGATACCTTCGCCAGGGTTACCGCTGTTGGTAATGGATGGGGAGGCGATGCGAGCCTTTCCTGAGAAGGGGTTCATAAGCTCAATGTGCTTCTGAGCAGCGACTTGAGGGGACAGGTTAGCCTGAGCGGCATGGTCAGGCTCGTTGAAGCTGAAGAGAGCGGGAGAGCCCTTGTTGATGGCCTCCTGCGCATTGGCGGGCCAGGTCTGGGCGAAGTCGAGCTTGAGACCCCAGAGCGTAGGGATGAACGGGATGTTGACGCCGGAATCATCACGCTGACCCCAGTTGTAGCACCACGAAATCTTGCTGCCGGCGTTGAGGAAGCGCTGCAGATATGCGGGGTTGTTGTAGGACACACCACGTCTTCCAGAAAAGCTGTTCCCGGATCCAGTCTCAGGCGCAGGAGCTGGAGCTGGGTCAGCCTGGACTGCCTTTATCGAGGGGCCGGGGGCAGGAGCTGTAACAGAAACGACTGGAGGGCTGGTAGGAACAACAGGGGGTGGGGGCTGAACAGCGGGCTCGCTCTTGGGAGCTTCAATCGGAGCAATGGACTCGGCGACTTCGCTGACAGGGCGAACTCTAGTCACGATGGTAGTCGGAATCGAAGCTGCCTCGGTAGAGGGCGGGGGAGGAGCTGCCGCCTCGCTGACGGCAGCGGGAGCTGTAGTCGAGCTCGAAGTCAGAGTCGAGATGGCGGTGGGCCTGACTTTGCGAGTGCGGGTATAGTGGACTTTGCCCTTGGTCTTGGCTTGGCTCCTGCCGACCGTGACAGTAACCCAGTTGGTGACAGTGACGAGCTCGGTAACCATGGCACGCTTCTCGTGAGCATGCTGCATACCGTGCTGGTGGTGTGGACCAGCAACGGTCTGGCCGGCAAGGCAGGCAGCGGCCAGCGCGATGAGGGCCTTGGAAAACATTTTCGTAAATGTTGCGTTGATGTGTATTGCTTCGGAAATGTTTGAATCGAGTCGCTGGGCTGCTATGATTCAAAAGGAGCGCAAGTATGCGGGGAGAGTTGCCAGCACGAAAAAGTCGTGAGAAGGAATGGAAGGATGTATCTGCAAGATACAAGTTGCCGTTTGCACTGGGCGAGCGGGCTAATCAGGTAATGAAGGGAAGGTGGGTCGAGTTGGTTCTGATCCAAGGTTGTTCTGTGCAGTTTGTGTCGCTGTCTGTCAAAGACGCAGAAGGAGTGATGCGAATTTGAGGTGTACAAATGGGACAGTGACGGGTAACAAGTAACGGAACCAAGTACGACGAAGAAGACGACGGTCGAAGCTGGCGACCCGGAGAGGGAGGGTGTGTAGACCGGAAAAAAAGAAGGAGTGGAAAGAAGCCCAGGACCGCAGGTGAGGGTTAAAAAAAAAAAAGTCGTCGAAAGTGGTGGGGGGTTGGAGGTGATTTAAGACGAGAGAGGCGATCCCAAAAGCTCGTTTTTGGCAAAGCGGGTCAACGGGAAAAAAGCAGGGGGGTGGGATGAAGACAGGATTGGGAAAGGTGGGCTGGTCCAGGCACAGGAACGAGCACAGGGGCGGGAGAGAAGGAGGAGCAGAAGTCGCGGCAGCCCCACTCGGAATGTGTACAAGTCGTTACCCAGAGGTTGTGTTGTACTAGATAGGCAATTAAAAGACGAAGGAAAATGTGACCGAACCACAGGATCAAAGACCGGTTGGTTTTGTTTCCACCCACGTCGAGAAGCCAGTCCTCCCGTCTCTTATATACCTATTTATACATGAGATGGCTTGCGTTTGCCATCACTACGTTGACGGCATCGGCCCTCGCTGTGATGGTTGATAGGTGCTGCATGCGTCTGTGGTAAAACCGTGTCCTTCTTTTCGGCCCTGGGGAAGGGAGAGCAGCCGGCTTCGAAGCCTAGGGAACAGGTAAAGAGACCGAGCGCCAAGACATGGAATTCTCTTCTGATCATCCTCGAACAAACATCCACCCTATCCAGCCTCTCCACGAGGTGCAGCTGAGAGCAGCCGAGCCTTGGAAGCTGTGGCAGAGAGCACAAACATCAGGGATGCGCTCCGACGATGCAAGGGCCAATCTATCAGTGAAGTCATTCCACCAACTGCTCAACTCATGCCATTCTACGTACTCATAACCGTGATGAGATCCACCGCATGGAGAGCACTCTAGTTCAGAACCCGAGCGCGAAATCCGGCGTTTCGCTCCGCAAAGATAACATCTTGGAACGAACAATCGCTGGTACTGGTGAGGGGAAGATGAATGATAGCGCTGCAGCAGCTGGCGCTCGTCTCAAAAGGTGGGGCTGTCCGAGTGGGTGATGGGCACGATGGGATGTCGTCCGAACACCCCCCAGTTGTTGCTGCCCCTGTCGGAGGAGCTCCGCTAGTGCCGACGCGCTGACCAGGCTGACCAACGTGGTGGGTTTGCGCCTGTGCAGCCCCCACCTTGAGAGGCACCTCGCCAATTACAAAGGCGTCCGATATGCAGGTACACACACTTCAAGAAAAACTGCTCTTTCCCCTGCAGGAACACGGCAGCTCTGCTGCGGGCTCGACCTGTCTTTTTTCGCGGCAAATAACACCATCCCGGCATGGAACCTTGGAAACCTGGAAGATAAACGAAAGAATTTTTGCCCAACTCATCACGCAAGCATTATCGGGGATCTCCTCCGGGAGGGCCGGAACGAGTTGGAAAAACGTGGATATCTTGAACCAGGTATCTGCTAGTAAAGAGACCAAGGATACTGCAGTAATTTTTCAGTGACGAGTGTTCTAGCGCGCGCGCGCGAGATAGGTATCCCACTTGTTGCTGCAAACTGTCATCAAAAGGCTCACTCCGAAACACGCCTTTTTCTTGCTTCTGCGGGGCAGGCGGCGTGTCCACCCATCGTTTTCTCCCCCTCCCCCTTTTCGGTTTTCGCAGCCACTTGCTGACGATGGAGCGGCTGGCCCGGTGATGACGATATCCTTCCAATTCAAGAGAGACATTGAAACATGAGGACTCTTAAACAGCTTCTTAGTGTATATCGATCGATCGACGGTGGGATGGTGAGTGAAGCGAGATTGCATCCAGATTGACGGAGCCATCGGAAGCACCTGGCTCCCCTGTTTGATGTGTGAATGAGCTCGGGAATAAAATGCTTATTTTCCACGCTAGGCTATTCGAGCCAGGGTAGAAGATGCGATGTCCTTCTGGAACAAACAGTTGAAAGGATTTTTTATTTTATTTCTTTTGCCTCAACATGCAAATTTTTAATAATATTTTTTTTTGGGAAAACCACCTCTTTGCGCTCCGCCGTCGGCGAGATGCAAACCCAACGAGGAAGGAGACGGGAGAAAAAGGTCCAAGCGAGGCGTCGCCCGGTCGCCACCATACGTCTGCTTTCCGACCCGGCTCCTCGCGTGGGGCTTTGCGCGCATTGAAAATTCTGTTCACCACCAAGGTAGTCTGGCTGTGAATATTGGTTTCAGCCACACAACGCCTTCCCGGGCCTGGACACGTGGAAAAAGTTTAGAGGGCTTGTAGAGAGGTCGATCGTTGCCCGGCAGTTGGGGATCTGCACACGTAATGTATGGATGTTGTGATAATACCAGCTATCAATTGGGATCTGATTGCAAGGTCTCACGATATTTGCCGTCGATATTTCCTCCTCATAAAAAAGTCTGAAGCGGGAGATTTCAGAGTGTGCAAGACGCAATTCCGGGTTGTGCTACCTTGACCTCAATAATCAAATTGAAAAAGAAGGCCTTTCCTACACGAGCGGTCCGACTGATTCTCTTGAAAGTTCCGAGTTGCGGAACCCCGGTTGTCCTTTAATTTTTTTCCTTAGGTTTGCTGTCGTTGGCAGTTCAACCGTGCTATATCAATTCTGGGTTTTGCTGTGTGCAAACAATTTCACAATACGATTGAGATGGAGAATTTGTGGGGGGGGGGGGGGCGGATAAAACCCGCTTGCTGTTTACCTACATTAGGTACAATCTTAATTTGAACTTTCTCCACCGGGGAAAAGAGCTTATAAAATCTTCGCAGAACAGCTCTTGCTCGAAAACAGTCTCTAATGTTTCTTTGTTGGCTAGAGTTCCAATATGTCTCGGAAACGAACCCGGAAGCCTTCGACTCGCCAAACTGATCATTTTGTACTATGCGGTAATGATGACGATGACTGGATCTGCAGGAGCAGATAATTATTTATCCTTCAAGGTTGTGTTACCGTTTTTCTCTTGTTTCACTGAAGAAAAAATAGATGTACAGATCTCCGGCTCCTGCCAGTGCTCGGACAAGACTTTAAAGTGGAATCGAGTTGATCAGCCCTCTCGAGAATCCCTCGTCTCACTCATCAATCGAAATGACCAAAGAGACACCGATTCCATCATTATACGAACTGGTCCCCAGCCTTCTCTTACTTGTGATGGATGGCCAAGTTTTTGTTCACTTCGGCTCTTCTCCAAAAGCGGAGAAGAGAACACGTAACATGCAGCCATCCACATCAACAAGTCACTGCATCAGTGTATGGTCAATCTCAATTGCCAAGTGGTTGAGTTATGGGCAACAGCAGGGAACACCAACAAAGCCAATGCAGGTTGCCTGATAAAACTGAGACCCGGCAGTCGACTTTGAGTTCTGTCCTGCAAAAGGCTCATGCATGCATTGCACGGCGTGTTGAGTCACAGTGATGATATACCCAAGGTCACCGCCATCACCATCATCCGAATTATGGTGGTAAATGACGACGCTCCTTGAAAGAGAGGGTTAACAACATCGCAACCAGCTGTTGTCCCTACTTCTAACTCCCCACAGGGCTGAAAGCTGGCCACCGCAATGCCGATGAAGCTCCAGTCTTTTTGGCGGGCGCACTCGGAGGGAAATATGACCCGATCTAACATCATCCACTTTGCTTGTGCCAAAGACGGTCCAATCACATCAAAGCAGAGTTGGGACAGTCTACCCCGCGATTTCCCAGAGTGCCGGGACACGGCACCGTGAGGTGTATGGTCGTTGAAACTCAGAAGCTTGCACAATATTTTATGCCAAACAAAGCCTCTGATGAACGACATGCCTTCGCAAGATATCCAATAAGGGGGGTTCCCATGAATCAGCCTACGGTGCGCCTAAAATATTACCACCATCACCGCCACTCTTGGCGAGGCCATAGGATGACGAGGCTCTACCAATATACGCAAATGATGATTACCTCTTCAACGTAGATGATGTGCTCATAAATTAAATTTTTTTTTTTAAAAAAAAAAAATTAAGATTGTTCTTTGGGAAGCAGAGGAATAATCAGCATCTTAAGTTACAGATCCATGACTACTGATGAGTAGTAAATTCCCAAAGTAGTGACGATGGACCAAATCAACGACCTGGATTTCACTACCGCCGACCCTACTTTGTCTCTGCTTTCAATCGGCAACATCCAAACCCCGGGATTCGACTATTCCGTCTATCTCCAGCAACAACAAGATGTTGACCATCTCGCTGAGGAGAGCTCATCAACTTCAGTCGGTAATCCATTTCCGGTTTCAACTGGGACAATCCCACAAACGCTCACGCCACCGCCTCACCATTTCAGTACTTCTCCAGCTCAATCATCAGCCGCAATCCTCCATCATGAACCAAACCGCAGTTCAGATGCCGGTACGACATCATCAACTTCCCAGCCTAGTCCAAACCCCGAAATCAGGGGGACAAAGGGGAAACAAAGACTAGAACGACGAGGTCACACCAAATCCCGTAGAGGCTGCTTCAACTGCAAGCGCCGAAGAATCAAGGCAAGCTGACCCATCCCTCTCGGCCCCCCTTTCTTCTACCCAAGCAAAAAGTAAACAAACCCCTCCTCCATCTGATGCTAACAGAAAACAAACTACCCCCTCTTTTCTTATAGTGTCAAGAAACCAAACCCTCATGCGGCCACTGCCTCAAAGGGGGTCTAGAATGCACTTACCCATCTCCTCCTCTTTCAGCCCCGGTTCCTCTAACTCACCAACCGTCCTCGGGTAACTCTTTACTTCTCCCGCAGTTCTCCCTGCTCGACCTCCGCCTCTTCCACCACTTCCTCTCGGTCTGTCACCCTCACCATCCAATCGGCTCCGAACCGCTCTGGACGCACGAGGTCCCATGCCTCTCCCAATCCCACCCTTACCTGATGCACGCCATCCTGGGGTACTCGGCTTCCGACCTCGCGCAGAATCCTTCTCCACCTTCGGACGGCGCGGCGCTGATCACTTCGGCCATGTCGCACAGGCTCAAGGCCATCAAGGCCATCAAGAGAGCCTTGGCCGAGAGCTCCAGCAACGCCTCGAGGGTCAGGGTCGACGGCACCAGCGGCGGGAGGGGCGCGGATCATCTAACCGAAGAAGGCAACGCCCTGATGGCCACCTGCTTCGCGCTTACCTACCAGAGCGTTTTGCTGGACGACGGCATGGTCGAGTACATGACTTTTATCCGCGGCATCGTGATAGTCGCCGTGCAAATGTACGTCGCCGCCGGCGTGACGGGTCCGACATGCTCAAAGGCGCTACGGGTAAAGGAGAAGATGCTGTTTGGGGAGCTGCTGAGCGAGGGAGAAAGTGAGAAGAGGCTGGAGCCTCATATGAAGAATTTGGGCTTGGTAGTCAGGAGGGAATGGGTGGATGCCGCCGTGGAGGCTATAAATAACTTGGAGGGACTGTTGCCGTCTGGGGAAGGAGCAGAAGAAGGGAGCGCAACAAGCGTCGAAAGAGAGTATTGGGGCCTCCTGAGCAACATGGCAGGGAACCTGTACGTCTCCAGCTGGGCAGCTTATTTGGCCTTGACGGAGCATTACAGGTGGTGGATGATGCTGGCTCACGAAAAGTTTCAGAGGCTGGTTGAGCCGGGGAATATGGTGGGCGTGCTGTTGGCGAGCCATTGGATTGCTTTGAAGCAGATCATGGCTTCCATTACCGAGGTGGAGGAGAAGGCTGCTGGGGCGGTAAGCTATAAGAACAGTGAAAGCCGAGGGAGAGGAGCGGGGAAGCCGGGGAACGATATCAGTTTGGGGATTATCAGGTGGCTAAAGTATTTGAACGCGCTGGTGGATGAGGAGCACCAGGTGTATAATGCGTGGCCGAGGTGGGTGGAAGCGCAGTTGGATGCTGATAGGGGATATTTTGGAAAGACGCATTAAGATGAATGCTATATAAAACGGAAACTAGACGTCATCTCGTGTTTCGTATGTACACTACATGCAGGCGAGAGACTGCACGGGGTTACTGTTCCACACATAGTCGGCCCATTGATTAAAAAAAAAAAAAAAAAGTATTCTGGGTCTCTCCCCCAGCTCCCGTGCGTCCTGTTTGGGCCCGATATCGAGCCTACCACTGCGAGAGTCCCGACTTTAGACTTGGCAGATTATCTTCTCTCAACCCCGACCATGTGCAAGTCGGGTTGTGTCCAATGGAGAACAAATCATCATGATTTGATCTGATAAGGGACGGCGTCCCCCTTCTGGAAAGAGCCAAACTTCGCCCCCTTTCCCCCACCCGGGCCACTCAACTCCCGCCCCGCCCTTTCAAAGAAAACAAGCAACCCTGATTGGCAGGAACCCCCCCCCCCCCGGACACTGCAGCTCCGTATTTCGTATTTCGCATTCAGCGGCTTCGAGGAATGGAAGTTGCCAAGCCACTGCCACACCTAAACCAAGCCACACCAACCGTGATTGATTAAAGACAGCCTTCCAATCAGCCTTTTGTTCATCTTGGGCAAGAGTGCCAGACATGACGCGGGGGATTTCTAGTCAAAATCAGATTGGCAGATCATGGGGGCTTAGCTAGAGTGATGGCCGTATCTCGCATTATTATACGTCGTAGCAACTAGTAGCTTATGTTATTACTAGCAACAAGATAATTATTATATAGCCCTTCCCTATTTCCTCTTGAAGAGAGCAACATACTTTGGTCATCATCATCATAATCACAATCATTACCTAGATCTCACAATCAAGCGACCGAAATCAAGCGCCCCATCATGACAAGAACCACAACTCTCACCTACTCCACCACCAACACCAACAACACCACCACCTTCCCCTCCTCCTCCTCCTCCTCTTCCCCGCCCTCCTACGTCAACTCCCTCGACATCTCATCCCCTCCTCCTTACCAGCCGCGCTCCTCCTCTTCCTTCACTCCCACCCACACACTCCAGATCCAGACCCCAGGAAAGCCATGGCTCTCCCTCCCCCTCCCGCCTCGTCCGGACCCGATCCCCATCTTCTCCCTTTCCGGTGGTCCTTCCCCTCCCGTGCCCTTGTACACCTCCATCCGCCCATCTAGATGCTCGGGCTCCTGCTCCCTCTTTGCCCAGTCCTCACCATCGTCCCCTCAATCCTCCGCCAGCCGCGTATCGTCAACAACCTACCACTTCGGCCCCTCAAACCCACCGAGGGTCCAGCTCTTCCACCCTTCCTACTCGTCGCCGTCGGAAAAGGAGTACGACTCGTTTCCCCTCAAATCCACGCACCTGCTCTCACGCACGGTCCGGTTCCGAACCCGCCTGGGGACCTTCCAGTGGCGCTACGCCTCCAGAGCCGAACGCAAGCTCGAAAACGGCGGCGCGGGCGACCGCCACCCTTCGACGGGGTGCTCCTTGATCCTCCTTGAACGCGTGACCAGAATCTCTCACGGCAACGGGACCACCACTACCACCACCACCACCGGCAGGTCGGAGAGGCAGGAGAAGGAGGAGGAGGAGGTGGTGGTGGTGGTGGAGGAGGAGGTCAGGACGGTCGTTGGCAAGTTTCTGAGAAGCAAAGAGTACAGAAGCCAAGGCAGCTCGGCGTGCTCGGCAGGGAACGGGGGCCGCCTGGTTTTGGATTTATCCAAGCTCCAAGACGTGGAAGAAGACGGATTGTGCGGAGGGGCCGAGCAAGATCAAGAAGAGGAAGGGGAAACAGAAAAAGAAAAAGAAAAAGGAAAAGAAGAAGAAAAGTTGGACAGGGATATGATGGAGGTCATGGCTGTTACCACCTGCTTGGTGATGCTCAAGAAGGAGATTGATAGGCGGAGGGCGCAGCAGATCATGATCATGGTTGGTTGTGTGGGTGGTGGAGCGTAAGAGAGGGAAGGTTCCCGCGTGCGCATTGCTTGCCTGGCAAGGGGAAAGGGGTCCGTCCGGGACATTTTGCAATATTCGTGGTAGATCTGTTGTCAACGTGATGTTAGCATTCTTATAAATTCTTACAGAATGTCCTGCACCCGTGTTTCCCTTACCCCCTGCCAGGTACGTGGATGAAATAGTGGGAACCGATATAATGAACATGATGTTGCAACAACATATTACATGCGACTGACGATGAAAGAGAGGGAGGGTCCGCGTGTTTTCAGGTCATAAGCCGCAGTCAAGATAATTGCATCGCGTTGTAATTTTCACAGCGAGGTATGTATATATGTACAATAATACATCTTCATCCGCACCTGCTCCAGCTCTATCTATGATGCGCTGCAACAGTGTGTGTGTGTGTGTGTGTGTGTGTGTGTGTGTATGTATGTATGACAACGAGACAAAGTCTAACCAAACAGGAGGGTAATCATGCACAAGCCTGTTCCTTTTTCCCTTTACGGAGACCAAAGAGAACGGCTCGCTCAGTAGCCGCCTAGACAACTAAACAACAGCGCAAGACTTTCAGGAGCTCTAAAAGAGCCCAGAAATCATTGCTCGCAAATCTTTCCCAGCCCAAAAGGCTCATGATTGTGTAATCCATGTAATAAAAATGTTGTTTCCGTGCAATCGTGGACTAAGTACCCTCCTTAACCTCGCTTCCCTCATTGTTGGTTGGCCCCAAACCCCAAACTCCAGGTCTGCTTGAATGTGCGCAGAAACTAAAAGATAAAAATACAGGAAAAAAGAAAAAAGAAAAAAAAAAAAAAAAAAAAGCCAGAAGAATGAGTTGTAGTTACCGAATTGACCCTTCCCTAAATTCCCTGAATCTCTTGACGCCATTTACAATGTTTTTTTTTTTTTTTTTGCAGCGATCTTGTCAAAACTGCTGCTGAGTAATGATACAATACAACCTCCCCATTCAAAAACAGAACCCCGTTTAGTTGTTTTTGTCGACAGTCTTCCGAGGCTTGTAATTGGGGAGTTCATCGAACCAACCCATCTCCTCGTTGTACTTATAGGCGTGGAACTCAATCCCATAAGGCTTTGGCTCGATAGCGTAGAGAATGCCGAGCGGAACATCGAGGTCAGCAATGTCGTCTCTCGTGAGATCCATAAAGTACGCCATCAAAACCCGGCAGATCGATCGATGTCCGATGATGAGTAAATGGTCAGTGATGCGCTCGATCTCGCGCACCATATCGCGAAGACGGCTGATGACCTGAAGATATCCCTCTCCTCCGACTCCCGGATAGATGTACTGAAGCTTGTCCTGTGACCGCTTTCGGTATTCCTCGGGATACCGGTGGGCAATCTCTTCATACGTCATGCCCTCAAACGTGCCGGCGTTTAGCTCATTCAGCATTTCCCAGGCCTTCACATCGTAATCTTCATCTGCGTCGAAATATTCGGCCGTTTGAATGCTGCGCTTCAGCATTGAAGTCCACACGCAAAAGTTCTTGTCCTCAAGCTCTTGGTTCAGTTCCGGGTAAGGCGGCGTGTTGTCGCCTGGTTGCGGCGGGAACTTTGACCGCGCAATCTTGGTCTTCTGCTCGATCAGCCACTCCTTCCGCTTGTAAGTCATGAAGTTGTAAAGAGCCAAGCCGTAACAATGACCCCTCTCTGTGAGCTCAGAGTCGCCGCCGAGTTTTTGAAACTGGTTATCCAAACTCTGCCCATGGCGTGTGATCCAAATCTGCCTGGGCGACAAGTTGAACGTGGTGAGGTAAGAAGCAATGCCGCCGCTCAAGAACCCCTTGAGTCGATGGTGCACAAGCTTCCTACCAACATCGATCATCTGGATATATGCAAGGCCATTGTCTTCCTCGTATTGACCCAGTGGCTCGTAGGCACTCTCATAAGCCTTCACACGCTCCTTGAAATCCGCAAGCGATTTGACGGGATCTTTGTCCTTGTAGTCAGGCCCAGAAAGCTTCAGGCGCATGTTGGCCTCGAGGAGCTACGTTGCACGGCACATTAGTAAAGGGGTGAAGGGCAGAAACGCCGAACCAACTCCACTCACATTTTGGTCATGACATATGCTCTCGATGAACAAGATTCCCAGCTTCGGCTCCACGGACTGGACATGATCAACGAGCAGTTTGCGTCGTTGGATGGTGCTGTTTGTCGCATCAAGGATACCCACAGCGCCACCCTGGTGGAGCAGGTAATTGAGGAGCTCGTCCAGAGTATCGAGCGCAACCTGCTCGCGTAACCTTGCCGCCTCAGCGTTGTTAGGGTCGAAGAATTTGGCCGATTGGTCAATCGTCTCCCGGCGTTTGGCGTGGTCATAATTGCCACCGTTGAGGTCGAGCTTGCTAGGTTCCTCATTAACCGTGATATCCGGGCCTTTGGTTCCATTCAGGAGTATGGTTGCAGCCTGAGTGGGCACATCAACCCCATTAGCCCTGTGGGCCGAGATCGGAGATCCACCGCCGGAGGGGTGCGCAACACCAGCGGCAATGCGCCGTCGGTTGCCCACGTTGAAGATCTTAGTATTGTGTTGCTGCCAAGACAAGTACCGCTGGATCTTCTTCGTGATGTAAGACTTTCCACGTGCTGGCAACCCAACCATGATGATGACCAATTTTGCTGCGACGTCTCTATCGGGAATTCTTCCGTCGGGTGAGGCTTTTGAACGCGTCATGCCTGGAATATTAAGCGTCGTCGCATGCGGCCGCGTTCTTGGGGTCTGGCTGCCCGAGTTCTGTCTGAGGGGAGGTCTGGTTTCGGAAATTGGTCAGCCTCGCCATGAGAAAATACTTTGGATGAACGCTGGCCAATTGAAGAGATTTCTGTAAAAATTTGAATCAACAGCGAGAAAAACTCACATTCGCGGCGAGCCGGGCGCGGTTGATGGGATGCTTCGCGAATATGGCGAGTCATAGTGCATCCCGGTGGGACGGGGTCCAGAACCGATCTCGAAGTCGCCAAGGTCTTTCAGAGCGCTCGACCACGACGCGGCGGCGGGAGGTAGAAGAGATCCATCGTGATAGCGGGGATTCGGAATGGGTCGACCCTTCAAATTCGGCGACCCGTTTGCGTTGATTATGGGTGATGATGAAGGATCTGTGGACGACGACCCGATGAGATGGCTCATGGCCAGCTTGCGCAGCGACTGGGGCTGCGATGCAAAGCCCGAGTCGTTGCAGTAATGCGCTATGTCAGCCGTGATGCCGGTATTGGAGGAATAAAATCTAAATGAAAAAATGCCGTGTATATAGAGGATGCGTTGAGGATAAAGACGTTTCTGATCTTTGGGCAGGAGTGTTTTGTCAGAGGGCAACCGGGTGTCGTAACATGGAGGGACTGGAGTTTTGAATAAAAAACCCAGCCCGAAAGAGATGCACTGCAGGCATGTGCAGGGGACAGGGATTCTTGAGGTTGTGTGGGGTGCAAGAGTGGGCTGCAAGTAAAGTGAGTGAGCCAATAAGGAATCCGGTTACGGACCAGGGTTCAGATGCTGCACAGAGAATTAGGTGCTGGATCTCGTCTCGACCGTTCTCCCGGATCGATTAAATCAACCGCTGCAGGGGATAAATAAACTCGAGAGAGAAACAATTACCACTTTATTGTGGCCTTGATTGCCACCCGGAGCGCACCTGGCTGAAGAGAATTAGGAAAAAACCTTAATTCACAGTGACAATGCGAAGACAGTTCCCGCGCTGAACCCTATATTCTGTTGGATGTCGCAGCGAAGATCCGAAAGGCTAAGACGTCTTAGCGTCTGCGCGCGGCTTGCCCGGCCAGGACTTGGCAATAAAGTTCAAAAGACCGAAAGGGGGTTTTTCTGGCGGGAAACGAGGTGACGTATGTAACCTTGGAGGTTCCCACAAGGGTCAGTGGCCCTAACAGTGAGTGGCCGCGGGGTGACACAGGTGACTCAACACTTCATCGGATCTGCCCAGCATTCTCCAGAGACTGCCGATGCCAAGGTCAGAAGCCCAAATGAAGGCTGGTCTTCGATATACTGTATATACTAAGAGGACCCTTGCACCTGAGAAGTGAGGCGACGGCAGATGACTTGGATGACCTGTCGACCGATGGACCAATTCGGCCTTCTTGATGGTCAAACAATGATGTTTTTTATGAGGAGGTTGTGGTGAGCGATCGGATGGTTGGTGGATATGGAAGTTTGCAAGGAATTAAAAAACACCAGGGAAGTGAATTTCGGGGATTCCACGATGGAAAAAAAAAAAAAAAAAAAAAGGAAAAGCAAAATGTAGGCGGGCTGTGCGGTATTCCATTCATCAAACTGGCTGGTTAGAAAGGATAAGGGGCTGGCTCTTTGCGCTTTTGGTTGACCACACTCATGGCAAAGGCGGCTACTCAGGTCCCAAACAGTTACTCCTCCATGATTGTCAGACGACTCAGGAGCCTTAAACCAGGCGCCCTGGTTGCGCCCTGATGAACGGGCCATGCCGTCTTTGCCCGTGGTTTAATGAAATAACAAGAATTGAAATCCAGGGATTTTCATAAAGAACAAACCTTCCCCGTACTGAAAGATGATGGGGATCATTTGCTTATTGTTGCGTGACACGCCGGCTCGGTATAATTCTTCACCTGCATGGTCGAGCCCTCCGTAGTCGGAATTCTGACGAAACGGCGTCAATGCAGCTTGGAAGTGGTTGAATGGACGGCGTTCATCTTCCCGGATTCGTGCGCTCGACGACGGATCTAACAGGTCCATCTGATGCAACGGGGACATGCACCTCAATCCCAAGGAAGCGTCCAAAGCTGAAAAAGAGGGTGTCAGGTCAAACCCCCACGCTATAATTACTACTTACTCTTTTACCATTGACAACGATGCATATTCCGCCCGCATCTGGCGCATGTCACCTGCCAAGCCCCCCGACCTGCCATTGCCTTCAAGATAGCCCGGCACCAAGCCATACCACAAGTCGATTCGCACCTCTCGGGTTGCAGGAGGTCCAGCCGCCCAGCCGCCCAGCCTGTCGAAAAGAGCTTGTCGCGGGAATTCCGGAAAATAAAAAATTCGGTGGCCATGACGGAGTTTGAACGTCCGGATCGCAGATGGAGAAGAAGTTGTCGAGAGATGCTCTGATTGATTTTTTTTTTTTTTTTTTTTTTTTTTTGGAATTGGTATGCACAGTACAAACCACCGGAGAGGTGATGCTCTACCCATATTCTCATGACTGATTATTCAACTTCTGTACTTGCGATATTGCTCGCCGCGGATAAAAAGGTTGCCTTCTTTTCTGCTCCCAAACCTGCTGTTCCTTCTGTCCCGGCTCACGAGGCCACTGTGGCCATCCACATCATGTTTAAATTAGCTGATGATTGTGCCAAGAACGATCTGGGGACGATCGCAGCAGAATGCAGCGCCAATTTCTCGTCATTTGAATTGGTCAACAAGAACAGCAGGGAGGCATTTTGATGAGGGGCAACTTAGGCCGTTTGAGGGACGTGTACCCCGCAGCTGTCCACTCTGCTAGTGCACATTTAGTTGGAAATCGCTAAAATAGCCTAGTGGGGCTGGCGGTACGGTCCTGGGTAATGCTTGAAGAATTGAG
Source organism: Cladorrhinum samala (assembly GCA_033576145.1). NCBI lineage: Eukaryota > Fungi > Ascomycota > Sordariomycetes > Sordariales > Podosporaceae > Cladorrhinum > Cladorrhinum samala. The sequence goes on along the minus strand of MU865015.1, from coordinate 110,543 downwards.
GTTTCAGGGTCTTTTTATGTACTACAGACGGCGAGAAAACAGGAGCAAACAAAGAGTGGGGCGCTTGTCAATTTTTTGATCTTATCGCGATTGCATGTGGAAACAAAACAGCAGCAGCAGCGGCAGCAGCAACAGTGAGAAAGGAGAGAGTGTCGCCTGCTAGTTGGAAGAGAGTGTTCTTTCCTCAAGCACGCGGTTCGCAGCTGGTCTTCACCATGCTGCCTGGTGCTTGAGTCCCTTGCTATGTATGTTTAAGTTATCTTGCTCAACTACCAATCTTCGTCCTTCATCCATCCACTTTCATCTGCCCCCGCGACTACATCGTCAAACCCCCCACAACCCTTCCACGGCACCGACCGGCCTTGGTCGCCTCGTCCACTTCTTGACTTTGCGTTACCTAACATTTCTCCCTCGCTGCTAGCACAAATACACGGACGGCACTTGAAAAATCGCTCTCATACCAAAGCAGCGTCAAGATGGACGAGGAGGACACTGCCATCCAGAAAGTCCTTGCTGCGCAGGACCCTCTAATTCGGGATCTCATGCGCGACGAAATAGAGCATGGAGTCCTCATTCCGTTGAAAACGACGCTCGAAATGCGAGACGATTACCAGACCGGGCGAGTGCTGATCACTCGCACGCCGCTAAAGACAGCGAACCCGGCAATCACGTAGGTTGTGCTCTGATATTTTGCAGCTACTAGGCACCGCTGACTATAATGGATGCAGAATGTTGCGCGATCTTCTATCTGAAGAGGTTGTTAAGTGCTTCCCTCATTTGCGTAGATGTGCGAAACCTTGCGATCTCCCCGCCCACCTCAAAGCCCAATTCATGAACGAGTCTCCGCAGAGTCGACAAATCCACACGGGCAAGTCAAACTGGATATACATAATCGCCGGCCCGGAATCCATGATGAGTCCTGAAGAAGTCAAAAGAGAATTGGCCAAGTTGGAGGGTTTGGAGGGGGACGATGTATTCTTGCGCAGCATTCCGGTGCCTCTGGTTCCTCCTGCGTCCCAGGTGCAGGCTGCCATGTGGTCACAGCACTTTTGGCCGGCCGTATACCGAAAGAACAATCCACTCGGTCCGCACCCTTCGATGATTGCCCGGCACACGGAGGAGATCAACAGTGATGCAGCCGTTTGGATGACACTGGCACATCAAATCGCAAACCAAGCCAACGCCGGAGGGTTTGGTGAGCCCGTGGGTGCCTGTGTCATTCAAAGGGACCCTGAGGACGGCAAGACAACGATAGTTGCCTTGGCTGGTGATGCTCGATGGTGCCAGAGAGGCAAGTGCGGGCCTACTGGGAATCCCATGGCACACGCGGTGATGCGCGCGATCTCCATGGTGGCACAGAAGCTCGTTCGATCAGAAAACAGGCAGACCCAAACGTCTCAAACACCCATCCTCGAATTCGAAGCTTTCCAGGACAAACCCATTCTTTTGGACGAAAAGAAGGTCTTTGAGCTGGAGCACCCCAGCCCCGATGGATATCTATGCCACGGTCTGGAGATGTACTTGACCCACGAGCCGTGCGTTATGTGCTCGATGGCCATACTTCACTCGCGGATGGGCAAGGTCGTCTTTCGTCATCGTATGCCGTTGACAGGCGGGCTCAGCGCCGAGGACCGGGGCCAAGGACATCCTTCCCTGAAAGGAGCCGATGGCGGTCGTGGACTCGGCCTGTTCTGGCGTCGGGAGCTGAACTGGAGCTTGGTTGCCTGGGAATGGGAGTCAAGTGGCGCCCTAAAGCCGCTAACAGTTGACCATGCTGTTCACGTTTAGACAACCCAGACGCAAAAACTTCTCTTTGTACCACTCCAGCAACCAAGGACGGGTGGGGTCATGGGGTAAATCAACAGCGAGCATACTGGATCATTATGTAGTGGGGCATCGCGAATCGAGTTTCCCTTCTCTCTTTCATATACCATACTATTGAGTTGGCAAAGCAAAAAGTCGGAGGAATTAGGTATCTCCTCTTTGTCGGCATTGGCATTAGACGACATGCGAAGCAGCATTTTGGAGCTATTGAGTGGTAGAGGGCCGCGTTAGAAAGGCAAACCTCCATCATTCAAAGCTTCCTTTTTTAAGGGATAAAAAGCAAAATGAAGGACAGTGGGAGGACACAATGCATTCATGGGAACTTTAGGGGGTTAAGCATATCCGGACAAGGTGCATCAATCACATTACATGTTTTTTTTCTTGTTTCTTTTCCCTTTTTTTCTTCTTTTCTTTTCGAGATGACATGGCGCTGGCAACTTACAAATACCAAAGAAAAGGTTCATGTTTTTACAAGGAGGAGCTAAAAACATACACAACCATGCGAATAGTTCAATCTTGTTGGGATTATCATCCATCCACTTTGTATATGTGTTGCCTTGTCTTCAACGGGTTTTGTAGATGCCGGTCTTTAGTCTTCGCGTGAATGTGAGTTGTCGGCTGGTCCATCTCGTCTCTTTCATCTCACAAGATACTGCGGGAAGCGTTGTGTATACCATGCAAGGAAGAAGCGAAGGTCAAGTAAGGTCCAAAAGGATAGCCATAACAGCTGTAATAACAGTAGGCATTTGATGTCTTCATCCGGTTTTTTTTTTTTTTTTTTTTTTTTTTTTAAAAAAAAAAATAAAAAGAAGAAGTAACGATGCGCTTTGTAGTTAGAAGCGTACTAGTAAATGGAAGCAGCCCGGCCAGTTCCTTCTTTGCTTACAGCTACATATCATTATGGCTTTCTAAGATTTCTAAGCCATAAGCTTTTTTGGAGGATTGGCCGCAGTGATGAGATCGAGATTACTGTGTCTGCAAAGTGAGGTTGACATTCTTAGGATAAGATTTTCAAACAGTAAACATGAACATCAAGCGGCCATGGTGTAGTGGTTAGCATTATTGCCTTCCAAGCAATAGAGTCGGGTTCGATTCCCGATGGTCGCATTGTTTTTTTACATTTTAAAAATCCCTTCCCCAATAAATAATTTCTTCTAGACCAGTAATAACCATTCTCATTTTCCTTCTAGTTCTTCCATTTCTTTTTCTTATTTTTCCCCCTCCTCCTCCGTAATTGTTAGAATCCTTTTAGATGTAACTTCTCTCGCCCACACTTATCCACACTTTGACATCATCGTCTAACTATACTTGATTAGTCTTCCTGCGCATATGAAATAATAAAAGTGCTGCTATGTGCTGCATGTGACATCAGAACTCCTACCTGGTGCATTGGTCTGGGAAAAGCAAGTTTTATTACAATCAACAAAGTGCAAGGAACACTAACAAGGTAGCCGGCATCGGCCCTGTGAGCGGAGCTGATGGCAAATGTCGCAAAGGACGAAGCAGACCGGCCGAATTCCATCGGCCTCAAAACGCTCCAACAAAAGCTTCGAGAAGGTCTACAGCCCCGAACTAAGTGTCGATCATTAGTAAGTAGGGTGGAGCATGATCTTGTAGTCCTCTTCTCCGTCTCTTCTCTTCCCTTCCTATCGGGTTTGGTTATTGGCAAGTGTGTTCTGGAGCCGTAATACTCTGTAATCCACGGTAATTTACTACACAGGATTAGATCAACGCTGACGTGGTTTCCATGCTTTCGGTAATCAAATCTCTCTGCTCTTTCTCTCGCTTCTGAGTCCCTCCGAGCCCAGTAAACAACTTGCTTCGCCCAACCACAAAAACAAAAACAAAAATAAAAAAGCACAATACGAAAACAAAACCATAGGCTGAACTCATGATTCAATAACATTAAGCCCCCATAAGCTCGGTCAACCCGGCGCCACCTGCGTTCCACCTGTGAAGGTGAAAAAAAAAAAAGAAAAGCCACAACTCATCCAAAACCCGGAATCAGAGGCCTGTTCCATCAAGAATCAAACTCGGGAAACGCCACAAGCCAAGAACTTCGACTCTCGTGCCGTACCAAGCCCTCCAAGAACCCTACGGCACCCAGACCCGTGGATCGGACGTTGTCGCGTACTTGGCGCAAAGATGCCGACCTTGGCAATCACCAACTTCAACATTGTCGTTAGCGTGTTGGGCGGGTTTATCTCGCTGTTTGGCTTGGTCTCTTATCTTTGCAAGGAAGATTTCTACTTGTCTGAAGCTTGTATGTATTATTCACTCTACGTCTCAATTTTTCAACCCCTTTGGCCACACTTGTCCTACTTCTTGACTGTCGCTTGACAAATGACTGGATATGAGGTGTAGAATCGGCCAAGACCTTTGATTGGACGGTTGAGTTGGGAGTGCTACTCAATCATCGTCACGTTCATTATAAGGGACACTCGTTCTTTCTAGACCATCATACCTTAACCATCCATCCCCCCCCCCTTGCCTTCTGACTGATAACTGTTGAGCCCGCTAACATTAAGCCAACCAAAGTAATCTCCCTCCTAGTCGGCGTGGCACTCTCGCCGCCAGCAGCAAACTTGGTAAGACCGCTAGACTATACCTCGGGCTCCCAAGAAAACCTCAACGAAGTCACTCTCTACTTCTCGCGCCTTGTACTTGGCATTCAGCTCGTCCTTGCAGGCGTTCAGCTCCCCTCTCGGTACCTCAAAAAGCAATGGCGCCCCTTATCCCTCCTCCTCGGCCCCATAATGCTAGCCATGTGGCTGGCCACCGCTCTCCTGGTCTGGGCTCTAGTTCCCAACATCTCATTCCTCCACGCGCTGGTGGTAGGTAGCTGCGTGACCCCGACCGATCCGGTCCTTTCCAACGTCATTGTCAAAGGCAAATTCGCCGACCATAACGTCCCGCGAGAGCTTCAGCAAATCATCATTGCCGAGTCCGGAGCGAACGACGGGTTGGGCTACCCTTTCCTCTTTTTCGCTCTCTACTTGATTGAGTTTACTGGTCCCGGGGCGGATCCGAGCAAAGGGGGGGCGAGGACGGCCATGGGGTTGTGGTTCGGCGAGACGTGGGGTTACACCATCCTGCTGAGCATTGTTTACGGGGCTGTGGTGGGGTGGATAGCCAAGGAGCTGCTTCACTGGGCTGAGGAGAGGAAGTATGTCGATCGAGAAAGCTTTCTGGTCTTTGCGATTTCTCTTGCGCTTTTCATCGTGGGTACCTGCGGCATGATTGGGAGCGACGATGTGTTGGCGTGCTTCATTGCGGGTAATGTGTTTACCTGGGATGACTGGTTCAGGCTGGAAACGCTGGATGACTCTCTACAGCCGACGATCGATATGCTGCTTAACGTTTCGGTCTTTATGTGGTTCGGTGCGGTGTGTCCTTGGTCGGAATTCTTGCACAATGGTGTCGTGCCGTTGTACCGGCTTATTCCGCTTGGGATATTGGTGTTGCTGGTTAGGAGGCTGCCATGGGTTTTTGCGCTTCACAAGTTCATACCACAGATCGAGGAGGTTAGGCAAGCGATTTTTGTGGGCTTCTTTGGGCCTGTGGGTGTCTCGGCGATATTTTATCTTTATATTACTCTAGAGTTCTTGAAGACTTTGGACGTTGATGGAGAGCCGCGGGAGGATGTGAAGGACTTGCCTGAGATTGTCCTTGTGGTTGTTTGGTTTCTTGCTATCTGCAGTATTGTAAGTGGTATCACCTTGGGGGTATCTCAGGATGAAGAGATGACTAATGTTGATAATGCCATGCAGGTTGTTCACGGACTGAGTATCCCACTCGGAAAGCTGGGATTCTACCTTCCTCGAACACTTTCGAGAGGCACAAGTACGCCCCCTAGTGATGGATCAGATCCGCAGCCGCCTTTCCGGCTCGGCAGCAGAGTGAGCACGCTTGTGGCTCGGTTGCCAAGATCGAGACGCAACTCGGTCGAGCTTCCGGACACTGTTCCACCTGGGTCAGGGCGAACACCCTTTAGAATCGGCGGCAGTATTATCCCAGGACGTCGAGATGGGATGGCACCAGGGACGCCAGTTACGGCTTTTGATGGGTCAGGGGCAAGCAGCGGGGTGGAACGCTTAGGCCAACGATCATTGCCCGCAGGTGAGGTCTCAACAGCGGCCAACATAGGACGAGCGATCCGATTTCCAGATGAGCAGCGGCAGCAGCAGCAGCCGCTACCATCATCATCATCCTTGAACAGCAGCAGACCATTGACGAGTGTGACGGGCCAGTGACTCCGGTCCCCCTGACGCCTTTCTGGTTTATTACTTCGCATGAAAGGCTAAACCTGGAATGGAATTAGGACGTAGCATTCTAGAGTCGAGTGGGCATAAAAACACTTTCATATCGAAAATAGCAAAGAAAAAAGAATCGAAAAAGGAAAATGACACTCACTCTGAGAGTTTGAGTGAGCCGTATTTCTAAACAGAGTATGTATTCTATGAATTATTACTAAATGTTAGCGTTGCATGTCTCTCTTGCTTGGCGATGTCGAGAACCTTGCCATGCAGTGGCCTTTTTTTTTTTTTTTTTTTTTTTTTTTTATTGGCACAGTACACGAAAAAAAAGGAAATTTGAGGTTGTAAGTTACTTAACCACTTCTCCTCCCTTCCCCTCTCTCCCCGCTTTTGGACAGTTTTGGGAAACAACAGGCCAATCCCCTCAGGCTGGAGCTTTAAGGCAGCTAGGCAGAGATATGCAGCATCATGACCCCCCTAGTGTGATCTAGTTTGTCGAATGAGCTTCCCAAACAGTGTCCTGTTGGTGGATCTGCAGGACGATGACAGGCGATCTGGCCAGCCTAGGGCGAGCAATAGACACATATGTCAAAAAAAAAAAAAAAAAAAAAAAAAAAGCTATATTTTATACCAGCCCGTTGACAACATACCCCCTTGACTTTTCGTCTGTATGCACGCAGACATGGGCATTTTCTCCACTTTGGGACGATTTTGTGTGTGCATGCAAGCCGGAGCTGTTGGAGCGATACGGATGCAAGAAGTCACAACAGGTATGTAACCTAGGGAAAAAGAGGAGGCGCACCGCGATAAACTCGCAGGCAAGCCACTCGCTCGGTTGTCAGGGAGGGAGGGAGCCGGGAGATTCCGTACTCGGACGGCCGCATTGCACAAGAGCATTCATGGTAAACCGAAAAGTGGAAGGATCTATAGGAGTTAAGGTTGGTAGCTTCCAGGTTTTTTTGCCAGACAATTTGTCAAGTTGAGGCTTCTGCAGGAACGAACGACTTGGGACGGGCGTTGGTGTTTGTTGGAGAGCTCTGTAAAAAGCCGTGCCCGCACCAAAAAAATAAATCATAAAAAAATTTAATTTTTCATCAATCGGAGGAAAAAAATCAAAGGGTCCCTGTCCATTCTTGCAGCAGTACAGAATAGCATAATAACAGAAGGCGGGAGGCCCATTTGGTGTGAGTTCCCGATACCTCTCCTCCTTCTATCATCGTCAACTCTATCCTCATCTCCTTTGCACCCACTGGAAAAAGCAAAGGACCCCTAAAAGTCGGGATCATCAAGCAACTTGGCGACCAGCTTCCAGGTTCTGTGAGGGTAGGTTGCAACGGATCCTGCGTGGGTTTTACCTGGGATCGCACGCACCACACCACGCCTCCCATCCCCTGCCAGCCTCCACTTTGGACTTTTGGCCCATCAACCTTCCAGCTGCCGTCAGCTTGCCGTGACTAGACTCGTCCCGCTCCATTTTAGAGACGAATACGGCTTCCAACGACGGGCGAACGTGAAGTTGCTTTTCCGCAGTCCTTCATTTTGTATTTTTCTTTGCCTTTGACTGGTTGACGAGGGTTGTGATATCGCCTTTGCCCGCATTTTCTGCAGGGCCCGACATCGTCAATTGGACGCTACTCATTTTTCGCTTACCGCCTTTCAACCTGGCTGGTCGCACAGTCTCTCCCTCTCCTCTATCTCGGTTTATTCAATACGCCATCTCGATCCCCATCCACACCACCCGGCCCCTCAAGCCGCTACCATCCTCATCGCTGGCCGCCGGCCACCCCCGAGACTCATCGTGTACATCTTAATAACGTGGCGCGAGTATTTTGTACCGACTCCCGCATCCTAATTCGAACCCAACAAATCCCCCCTGCACGCAGTGACGCAACGTGAGGTGATAAATAACATCGCGGACGACCTCGAGTATTGTTTCTTTCAATCCCGTCGGAGCTTCCGACTCCTTTTCAGACCTTATCCGAGCGCCGATATCGACGACATACTCAGCCTGACGCGACGTGAAGCCTACGCATAGCACCGAGCACATCACATTGCTGGCCAATGCCAGTTTACGGCGACGGCGGGGACGCCCAAACCGACCACGACATCATGGCGAACGACGTTAGTTACGGGACCGAATTCTTCGACCATAATATGGCAAATTACGATATGGGAGATGGATCCGAGTTCTTATTTGATTCAGATAACAGTCCACTACCTATGGATGCGTTCGATGAACCAGCGTCTCCCACAGACTCGCCGAGGCACCCGCCACTACGGTCAAGCTCCGGTAATTCGGTGATAGACTCGGGGGGGTCATCCGAGGGCAAGCAAAGCACCGCCGCGACCGGCTTCACAGTTGCAGACGCGCCCGTTGAAAATGGGCTCAGGTTGAAGCAGGAATGGCCGACGGGAGGGGGCGTTCAGCATCACTTTGGTGATACCATGCAGTCGGACGCATTCTACACAGCCGCCAACTCGCCTGCCCACGGTGACAACTCATTCAGTGCAGCCCTCGATCTCTCGCCCTCAATGACGACAAACATGCAGGACTTGGACCTGACGTTGCAGACAACAAATATGCAGAGCTTGGAATTGCGCAACCGCCCAGGCTATTCCCCGTCCATGGACATGCAGGCTCTGGCGCCCGATGCCATATTACAGAGCTCGGTAAATGCTTTTGCATTTGGAGCTGCCAACAGCTTTACGGTGAGTTTGAGCTTTGTTTCGGTCCAAAGTGAAGTGGCATGCTAACTATCGTGAACCTGAAGCCGTCTTTCAGCTTTGCGCCATCGACAAGTTCGACGACGCTGGGTGCGTCCCCAGAATCAAACCCATTCTCGCCGGGAACTATCCACACTCAACCCTCCCCATTGGGACCATCGCCAGGAACTCATCATTTTGATGGCCTCCCAGCAGCGCCATATCCACCTCCATGGGCCCAGATGCCGGTACCCAAGTTCGAGGAGGGCCAAGGAGGGCCGGCGCCACCGTTCCCGACAGCCATGCCAGTTCAACTTCCCGCACAACCTCGTTTTGGCGGAAGGTCTCCGTATGGCACTGGCCCATACAATTTACAGATATGGGATGCGGGTGAGAAGTCGCGGGTTGAGACGCAGATTCCCATCGTCTTGGTGATGGATCACCTCCCCCCCGGGATCAAACGTCTCCACCTCCCGACTCACGCAGTCGCCAAGTATAAACTTACTGCAAAGCCTACGCCGGAACCCTCCCCAGATATGCTGGAGCTTCATACCTCTGTCGTTTGCACCAGTGCGGTTCTGAAGCAGCATCAGTTGGATGCTGCCAAAGAACGCGCAGAGAAGTCGTCGCGAACGATTAGGTCGAAACCTACCATCCCCTCGGGCGATTCAGGCGAGGATGTGCTCAAACCGCAAGACGGAGGCGAGGTTTACATCTGCAATGGGTGTATTTCGCGGGAACGCAAGAGATCGGCTCGCAAGAAAAACATCAAACGCCAAGACGATGAAGAACTCTGGAAGGAGGACGAAAAATACAGGGTGCTTGTCTTCAATACTCATGAGATTCAGGATTGGATGCCTCCAAAAAGTCCCATAGACGAGTCGGGTCAGCTCCAATCGGTTGATGGCCGCCGCGACGGTGTCTGGTGGATCAAGGCTCCTATGAGGATCACCTGCTACTGCCGGCACCACACCGAGAAGATGGGCTTTCGTGTCATTTTCACCCTTACCGACTATCAGGGAAAGTTTGTTGCGCAGTCAGTGACAGAAACGATCATGATTACGGACGATCACAAAACCCCCCACCAGTTGGCGTCCTCGAACCCGGTGCCAAACCCGAGCTTGGTTCAAATGGGTAACGGCTTGCCGGGGCCAGAGTTCCATGGCGCAGCTCAAAACCTCGAGTATAATGCGAATCCCCAGTCGATGCCGGGACCGATTAAGCAGCTTCAACACTCCAGGAACCACTCTCGCTCGGGCTCTCCTTCCGACTACCCCACGGAGCGCACGAAGATGAGGAAAACGAGTGACACGGCCAAGATGGCAGTGGGACCACCTATGGCGTCTCTCGACGCGACCATGTATGGTGGTCATCAGGCACCAGCTGCCTCCCCGCTAGGCATTGTCACACCCCCAGCTGCCTCTGCTTTCCCACCAACGCCACCGCAGTGCCCGGACATTTCAGCCTTTATACCGGGCACCAGACCCACCGACAGAAGCCGCGGGCCGTATTCAAGCAACCCCCCGACGCCAGGTCACTATCAACGTCCATCATTTTCTCATCTCAACGGTACGGCACCTGGCCTCGATCACGCGAATAGTGGTCTATACTCTGGGCTGGCCTCGGTAAATCAAAGTCGTGCTCCCAGCCCCAGCAACACTGTGGTCAACACGAACGCCATCAACCCACGCCATAATCCTGCCCTTGCCGTCCGCACACAGGCAGATACGCATTTTTCACCTGCCCTCACTAACGCAGGCGCCGTGGCCATCCACAAACTGGTTCCCTGCGAGGGCTCTGTCATGGGTGGTATAGATGTCACGATATTGGGCCAAAACTTTCAACACGGGATGGAGGTTATGTTTGGTGACGTAAAGGCTGTCACAACAACTTTCTGGGGGGAGACTACCCTCGTATGCCTCGTTCCCCCAGCAAAAGGACCCGGCAGAGTGCAGGTCACCATCAAGGACCATGAGCCTCCAGCTCCAGGGCCTCTCCAGTGGTTTACTTACACGGACGATGTTGAGGTTCAGCTCATGCGCACGGCGCTTGCTGTCTTGAATGGTAAACTGTCTGGCAACTTCCACGATGTCGTTTCATTTGCAAATCGCATCAACAGCCAATATGGAAATCAGATGCAGCAGCAAAACTCGTCGTCTTCTGGAAATAACTCATCTGGAGGCGGTACAAGGTACAATAGGGCAAACGACGGCAGTCTCGAGAGTCAGTTGCTTGGGGTTCTTGAGATGATCGACCTCGACGACAGTCCTCGCCAAGCTCGGTTCAATTTGCGCAGAAGGACAGGTCAAACCATGATGCACCTGGCATGTCACATGGGTCTACGTCGTTTCGTCGCTGGACTTCTAGCTCGCGGCGCAAATCCAGACGCCCGGGACCGAGGTGGCTATACACCGTTGCATTTGGCAGCACTCAAGGGTCACAGCGAAATCGTTGCCAGTCTGATCGCTCACAAAGCGGATCCTACTCTACGGACATTGTCAGGTGTCACGCCCCTCGACATTGCCAGCTCCGAAGCGGTTCGCAAGGCGATTTCCCGCTATGGACTGCATTCGAGGTCCAGGAGCGCCGCATCACTTCATAGTCGGGCCAACAGCATCAAGGATATCAAGACCCAAAGGCTTACTGACGTCCTGGGTAACGTGGTTGATTCAGGAGAGGAAAGCCCCGAGTACTCGACATTCGCGTCATCGTCGGAAGTTGAGTCATCAGAAGGGGAACAGCAAGATTGGCTCGAAATGCAGCGCAAGGGCAGTTCAAAGACAACCCTGCTGGAGGATATCCCGGTTCAACGCCCCCGACGTGCAACTGACCTTGTCGGCGGCCTGGGCTTGCCAGCCACTGCTATGACAGCCTTCAAGGATCACATGGCTGCCCAGCTCCATCAACTCCAACAGTCGATGCAGCTGCACTTGCCGAATCTGCCTCAGTTCCCACAACTTCCACAGCTTCCGCAGATTGCACAGCTCGCACAGCTCCCTCAGTTCCCTTACCTGCCACAAATGCCGAACATGCCCAATTTGCCCCCATCAATCAAGGAGCGGGACTGGTGGTTCTTCCTTTCATCCTTGGCCTACAGCAATGCTCAAACTCCTCAGGCTCCTCCCGCATACAACGAAATCTTCCCGCAAGATGGCAACGGCAGCAGCATCGACGACAAGAAACGGGCGTCGGCAGCACAGGCGGCAGCTGATGCGGTCGCGGATGCTAAGTGTGCTTCTCTGTACGATCAAGCCGAGAGCTTATCGGCTGCCGTCGGCCTTGAACAGGTCAACCTGGGTAGCGTTGTTGTGAAGGCTGAGAAATCCGAGACGGCTGAGACAGGAGAGGAGCCGCCTGCATTGCTCCAGATTGGTCGGAAGAACGCAATCACGCAGGAACAGCAGGAGAACTTCTTACGTGCTCGGGCGGCTAAACTCAAGGATATGAGCTGGGATAAGAATTTGTTCCTGATTTGGGTACGTGAAATCTTTTTTTTTTTTTTTTTTTTTTTTTTTTGCAAGTCTTACAGGGGCTAACTAGAAAACTACAGATTCCTGTGCTTGTCCTTGTGTGCTCTCTGTGGTTCTATCACCACTTTGGTTTTTCGACAGTCGCGCAGACGGTGGTTTCTCCGATTCGTGGGTTTGTTCTTGGAGAAGTGCATTAGGAACACCTGCAGCCGCTCGTTTTCAGCATTGGGACGGCGTTATCATTACTATTCTATTATTTGTTTTTTTAAGTTTCTACTTTTTGTTTGGTTTTTTCGGGCTGGGTATAATGTGGTCTGAGATATACAAAGCGATGCGTGGCAGATCATTGTGACTCTCGTTATTCGCTCTCTTTTTTGGGGGATTGGTGGTGGCGGTTGGGTGGTGCTTATCGAGCGAACGGCGTAAGGGGTTCGGGGCTAGGGAGCTTGATGCTGCGAAGGTCAATTCATTTGAAAATTGACCTACACTTGGGTAGGCATCACGGAGTTTTTAACTTTATTTTTTTCTTTTGTTGATTCTTGAGAAGGGTGGCGTGTGGGTATTGAACGCTCGTGTCTCGTCGTCAGCAAAATTTGTCAGACAAAGCTTTTTCCACACATATGAACAACTTACACGTCATGTTTTTATCGTGTTTTCTTTTCTATTTGATTTTGGGGTTTTGGATTTTTAGAGAAGAAGGAGACGAAGAAAACAACCAACAATTTATTTCCTTGGTATTTGTTGGGTTCAGATGAAGGTTAATGAACTTATGGAAATTGAAAATATAAAGTTTGGTTATCGTTCGGTTGTGTCGTTAACTCTTTTTCTTCTAATTGATCGATCAACTAACCGGTGGGTGGGTTCGGTATTGTTGTTGCTATCGTAATGGTATATACATATTGTTAAGTTGATGTTGAGAGGGAAGGGGCTAGGAGCAAAGAAAGTGAGCGGGGCGGATGCTGATAGAAGTTGGGCAGAGGGGGCGGACGCTGGGGAAGGATATCAAAGGCAGAATCAGTAATGATGATGTTTAGAAGCGACGTTCTGGATGACTGAACCAACCCCCCCCCCCTTTTTTTTTTTCTAATCTTTTAATCCTTCGAGGATGTCAGCATCATGCCCAAAGAAAGTTAGTTGAAGTAGGTCCACCGTTAATGGTATGGCGATTTCGTGATGGCATAGATATCGAGGGAGCGAGATATCCTACTTATCGAGGATCTTGTGCGCCCTAGGTCAGTAAGTAAATGAATGAGGAAGTAACATCTCCATCAACCCAACTCGAGCAAATATCGAGGGAAGGGAGCGAGATCACCCCCATCTTGCATGGCTCAGCAATCTCAATGTCCGACTCCTTCCTTTTGCGCGTTCGTTCTTGACCGAGATGGGCTTGAAGTTGCTCTTCCCTTTCCCGAATCAACACCAGCTTCTCATGTGAATGGGACAATGAGTGGTCTTTCGCATCATCAGGGGGAATGGTGACGAAATCCCACTTCGAAGCCGGGGAAGTTACTATGAAATGGATGTGGGACGCATTTCTCCCAGTTTTCGGGGTATATATCCTCTACTCTCTGGCTCTCTGTTTTTCTCTCTCTCTTTGTCTATCTATCTCCTCTATGAACTCGGAATCTCAACAGTCATCACCGCTTCCAACTTTGATTACCAGTCTCTTCTCTGTCAACGCTATTTACATGCTTCACCTTAACCTATTCACTAAGGACATTATCGGCCGCCTCAGACTCGGTTACGACAGTCAGGTCCACGGTGGCATCGCGCGTGTGTCAAAAGACAACGGGTTCCAACTCTTGGGATTTATCCTGCTGAAGTTTTTTTTTATGTCATCACGGGCAGCATGCTTAACGACTTTTATTTTGATTTTTTTTTCTTCCCCCCAGTTGCCCTCCAAGCCCCCGGAGTACCTTGACCATTTGCCAGCATAGGTGGATTAGTTCCTTCAAATGACGAGAAGAAGCATGACTGAGGGTGGCCTAAAAACCACCCGTTGATGTACACCAACTTCCATCCGATGATTAAACTACCCACAGTGTCAGCTTCGGCTGACACCCATCAGGTAACAGATCAACCGACTTGGATAAGGGCGGTGGTATCGGGAGGATGGTATGGGTATGGTGAGTGTAAGCGATACTTACCTTTTTTTTGGTGTGTTGGAAAAAGGAAAAGGTGAGGAGGAATTGGAGCAGGTGCGAGAGCGCTTATAAGATGTTTTGGGAAGTGGAGAATTTGATGGAAGGTTTGGTGGCGGCGAGCTAGGTGAATAAGGTTTGGGTATCACTCTTATCTGTCAAGTGTTGGGAAGCTTCAGATGACATGGCGTTTTTCCGATTTTTTTTTGGGGGTATATTATTTTGGCTTTTAGCAGCTACTCAGAATACCACACGTTAGGTACTTGCCTCAAACGGCCGAGTTTCAACTGCGTTGAGATTCTATCGTGAAGTTGAACCACTTGTGCCAGACCTGAGTTGGTAATTACGACAATTTTGAACCTTCAACTTTTGAGTGCTTCCAATGCAAGATTTGGCAAGGACGACGTTCAAAGTTTCCGTCCCGTCTCCAGACAAGCAGGGAGACCAGCTATCAAGATTGGCCAGTCGATACCGCATTTTGCACTAGATGGGTTGATCCTGGCAATCTGGGCCGTGGATGAGGTAAGATGGCAGGCAGGAGCCAGGCCGAACTGCCTGCCAATTCCTTACCTGGGGAGTTCATACCAGCATGCGCAGGAACTTCGCTCTGCAGTTTCTTTGGAAGATTGTAGAAGTTCGGTGAGTTCCCTGGTCTTATGTGCCCGTACACGGCCCGAAACAGACGGATAGATAAGCAGGAAACAACAGGGGAATAAAATTCGAATTATTTTTTTGGGGACAAACTTTGAACAGAGTTATTCATGAGGTCAACACAACACATGCCAAACTTGACCGAAGAAGGAACCTCTTTTCTTAGGGTAATAGAAGCATGCAGGCAAGGTTTCTCGATACTCATATGCAGACTGCCTTCCTCTCCTTGTTTTGAGGAAGTGCCGGCCAAACAAGGTACTTCAAGGAGAGCGAGTGGGTAGTGGCATGGCTGCAAGTTTGGGTGTCGAGAGCGTGGGTGTTCTGTCGTGCGCCGAGTTCGGGCCGGGAAAAAAAAAAAGGGGGGGGGGGAGGTGGTGAGCAATTACTACCTGTCTGCGTCTGGTGTAACTGCTTTTTGCCCATTTCCTCTCTCAGCTCAATGAGATGTCTGCGATGTTTTTTTTTTGGGGGGGGGTGTCTCATGTTGATGTGGTATCAAGTAGATCTTATTGAGGTGGAGTTTTCGTCCCGAGGGAGTGAGAGGCTGAATGGAAAGTGGAAAACCAGATGTGATGATTGTCGGTAAACGGTCACGAATTTGCCTTCGTTTGGGGATTGCTCCCTGTTCAAGACTCGTCACGTTCCACAGTAATCAAGACGAGGAATATCTGAGTAGCTCATTGAAGCGGCTATTTGAAAATCTACGGGGTTTGGTTCTGTTCCTGTCTCGCACCTGTACGAGTTCTTGGGCATCAATAAGTCCATAATACGAAGCAGATGCTGCCAAAATGGGTCAGAATAACGGATCTAGGAAGAGTAAACAAAAGAATACCTCCATCCCCGCTTCCCCTATCCCCAGGAGGAACTTCCTTGATCCTGGCCAAGGTCGTAAAGAGAAGGAAAGGAAAAAAGACAAACCTACTTTGTCTCAAACGCCGACAACGCGCCATTTTCCCAAGCCCTCGGCACAACCGTGTGTGTGTGACTTAACTTTAAGGGAATGGTGTGGTTTGGAGGTGGGACAAGGCAATGGATAACCGCATCACCAGAACGTGCGATGGAGGGGCCCCAAGGTGTGGGAAAGAGGGTTTATGTTTTCGATATGGAACTTTGTTGCCTCCTCGTGAGTTGTATCAGCTGGTCCGAAGATAAAGACGGCGGTTGGTGTATTAGAGTAAAGGTGACCATGATGTTTAATATGTGCCGGTGGTCATGATCACCAGGCCACACCAGGATACATATAGATACCCTTTTCAGAAAGCCGCGAGAGAGGGGGGGGGGGGAGAGAGAGAGAGAGAAAGTTAGAGAGAGCTGTGACAAGCACACATACATCGATACCAACGTTCCACTGGGTCCTTGACAAGCTTTTCCCACTGCTAGACCGGCTTGACAACTAGGGGATACACAAAAACACACACAAAAAATATACACAACACAGGAAAACTCTTTGCGGCTTCCGTCTTGAAAAAGTCCGTCCCGGCTCCCTATCCCCATTCCCTTTGTCAAATCTTGTTATTCCACCGAACGGGGACACCACCACACATCACCCATCACCACTGTTCCACAAAATGGTTGAAAACATTCAGTGTCAAGGTCTCACTCACAATGCCCTTTCCGACCGCTCGGTGAAAAAGGACCTTCTTACCCTTTTGATTCCCCAGTTCCACAAGCAAAAGTACGCAAACAAACGGGGGATTGTCGTGTCACCTGACCTTCCTGCTGCCGTTTTGATTTCATGGGGCGTACTGTGTAATGATATGTCTAGCCATAACAGCCAGAAACACCCCGGTAGATTTGTTTGGATCCCGTGATTTTGTTTTCTGAGACATGGCTGATGACGGGGGAGAAAAGAAGGCGTCGTATGGTCTGGTCTGCGAGCCTCTCTTTCTTTCCAGCCAGCCACCATTTTGAGGAACCCTTCCCCCCTTTCCAATTTTTTTTAACTTCTTTGTTATCTCCGTTTAATTCTCGAGATTGGCCCGTGGGATGTGGCCCACGACGATCGAGTGCCTAACAAAGAAACTCCCATGTCGCTCAAAAGGATGAATCACTTTTGACCTGCCATTTTGGAGAACCCTTTCGGCCTGGTCAATGGTCTAAGCCGGAGTGCAAATCAGGCTGAATTCACCTTGCTGGTTTTCCTCATGGAAGACACAGAACGTGTGGCTGAACCAAGGGAGGCGTGGCAAACACGAATTGTCTCAGATAATGCAATTTTCCCACAATATCTCAACTCGGTGTGGGTGGCCTACTGCCGCTTTTGAACGTCGTGTAGAAAATACGCGCACTAGAGGAGCCAGATGCATGGTGTACACCCATTCCGTCCGAGAGTGCCTGGCTGGCATCTGCAGTCAAAGAATAGAGTATGCACTCCCACGACGATCATTGCTGTCTTGGTGCTGCGCCTTGCGTGTGCGTCGTCTGCGAGCTTGTCACATCATCTGGCACTCCTTGAAATAAATCAAGGAGGAAACAGAAAAAAAGGTTCGAACCGTATGGCTTCTAGCGCTTCTGATTGCTGTCGATCATAACGGCGGATTCATCATGGCCAGGGGAAAAAAAAAAAAAAAACCACTTAAGCTTATCTATTTGTTGATGGTCCGTGGAATCTCACCAAACGTCAACAAGCAAACCGCTGCACCGGAACCGCTCCCCTCAAAGTATCCAGTTTTTAGGGTTCCAACGAAACAAGGTTGTTGGGCCACATGGGCCACACGAAGTGGCGGACAAAGAAGAGGGCTTTTCCAGCTCTTCTGACGATTGGAGGCGAAGGCGGGCCGGTCAGTCAGCTCAAAAGCCAAAACGCTGGGTCCGGCAATTCCATCAAGTTGGGATCGAGCCCCCCCTTTCCGTCTTTCTTCTCCTTCCTTTGTCTGCTCGAGACTTGAGAAGCATTCCGACCATGACTCTTCCATCCCGTCTTGCAAGATCATCTCAAGGGGCCCCCGCACCTGCCGCATGGATGGATGATTGATTTGTGAAGGAAAGAGTCGGGTGCGAGCCATGTTCGCACTGTTTGAGATGTGACCTATTTCGGCCTCAACGTTTAGAGGCTAAACCTATCTGGGGCCGGTTGCCATATTCCTCTTTGCAAATCCATTGACCGAGAGGGTGGGCGCACGGTCCAATTGTCTCCTTTCTCGGTGGGACTGGACGGGGCGTTACCAAGTAAAAACCTGGAGCCGGCGGTTCAGAGAGATGCCCGATGGCGTAGCATACCAGGCCGTCAACGACCAACGAAACCTCAAAACAGTTAATAATTGCTTGAACTTTCCTTGGTTTCATTTCATCCAGCAACCACGACAGCAAAGTGGATATCGCAAGCGTTTTATTCGGTTTTTGGAGAACAAGAAAAACTTGTTCGGCTCCATCTCAAGCCATCTGGTGCTAACGATATTAGGTACCTTGATTCGGGATAGCAGAGTCGCTAACGAGGTGCTCGCCTAGTACGATTCCTGCCAAAAGCACCTTGAGTTTGGAGGATACCATGGCGTCTTGGCAGAAACTAGTGTGCCAGTGGCCTCCCCCACGACTTTCGTTTCCATAATAACTATGTACATACTTGCCGTACGTATTTCATGTTCCAGGTACGCATGCATGCCCCTTGGCTTTTTGGATGGGCAATTTCCGTTTTGTTCAACATTACCTGTCGCGATGCCGACCGCGAGTTGTCTTGCAACAGGCTGAATGACCGATACTGGTATATATCGTTTTAATCTTGTGCATATCTGAAGGGCAGACCCCAAACACACCCCACGGCCGTTCTTCGGCATTCGGTTCCAGACCAGGTGTTTGAATCCCAAAGGCATGTGTGGAAAGGCACCTCAGGCTTGCCCCCTGAGCGAACCACGAAGGGTTTGGCGAGATTGTGGCCAGCGGCGCCGAATTTCGGAAAAACACCTTCACCAACCGAAAGCCCATGTAATTCCAGTAAGACTCAATTGAAATCCGCCTGGGACGTGGACAACCAGAAAAATAAATAGAAATGAATAGATATCCGTCGGTAGTAAAAATGCAGGACCTGAAGGCACAACGGTAATCTAGGGTTGATGCATCAGATCAGATCAGATCATCAGCCTGCCCGTCGGGAATGCAAACGGGAGCATGGGAAGGAACCTGGAACCCCTGCGATAGCGGACATTCAACAACCATGAACAGGAACCGGCTTCCGAACACCCTCATCGAATGAGGATTCTGAATTTCGTGTGTGCCAGTTTGGCACCTGGCACTTGCGCAGTAGATACCTACTGTGTGGTATAGGCATCTGGCACGCGGCAGAACCTGAGCCATGGATTTGTTCAGTACCAACAAACCCTCCGACCAACAGGAATCGATCCAGTGAGGGTCCGTGTGTGGCGGAGAAACGGCATTAGACTCAGAGGGGAAGCCGGCAGGGCGGGCGAGGTTCTTGGCGCACTGTAAACACTGTGCGAGAAGCTCCACAATCTGGGCCCCATCTGCTCCCACGGAGAGCCGGGAAGGACTTCTCCGCCCCAATGGCTACCGAGGGAGCATGTAAACGGGTCCCCATCGGTCACCCATAAATCGTGCAGTGTGACCCGGCGACCCTGGTCGCACCGTGCCAGCAGGTACACAACAAACCTGCACAAAGAAGTCAAAGTGGTGTGAGAGTTGAAAAACGAGGAGCAGAATGACCATGGTTTGGAACCGGGGGTAGACAGAGTTGCCTCCACCCCAGACGCAACTTCCCATGCACAAGCCGTCACATTGCGCCCGCTCATTTCGAGTCCCTGTCTTCCCTCCCTCACGCTCGAACGCTCAATCTCTCGCACTCGTTCAATCGAGTCTTGGTCTCACTTTTTGTTTGCCGTTGCGCACTCCCCTCACGACGGCAGCGTGTCGAGTACAAAGATTGAAAAATATCTGGAAAACCTACGTAGGTGAAAGCCAAAGGCTGCTAGTGCAATATCCACAGTAGCCGACCCAAAGGCACGGAGCAGCTCCGCTGGTCCCATTTCTCTCTGGCTGAGACGAACCACTCAGCGCTACCAACTGGCCTGTGCCCGCCCCGACGGCCGCTGCGCCCAATAGCATTGGACCCGACCGTGCCTTTCTCAGTTACCCGTCACTCTGGTTCTGGAACCACTGGGTGCCCCCTCCCACGCGCCCAGCCATCCATTCCACCCTCTGATTCCTCTTAATCCACCGCCCTCCCCCATCTGCCAAAACCACCATCAGGTCTCCTCTTTTTTCCCGCCTCTCACCACCACCGCAACCACCAGCAAAACAGGGTCGGAAAGTTTTGCCGTGGCCGTCGGTAACAGCAGATCAATTGTCATTTTTTATTTTCTTGATTTGCTTTTTCCTTTTTCTTGTTGGAGTGGAACTCGATCGCCAGGTCGTGATTGTTTATCTGTTGTTTGAATTTGTCTTGCAAGGGGGTTTCCACGAGGTCACTGGGTAAGTGTGCGACGCACTTCTCACATTCAAACGCTGCCATCCATTCATTCGCTCTGTCGGGCTTGCAGTAGATCAGCTGCCTGCACCGAGCGCAGCTTGGGACTAGAGTTTTCGCGGCGCACGCTTTGATATGCAACATGATGCTGATGTTGACTTTATAGCGTCGCTGGGGAACCGCTCAACCTCGCCGAGTATATTTTCAAGTCTGGAGCGGAAAACGAGGCTAGAATTTGCCGAGCTTTAGGGCATTCTTGGAGTCGAAGATTGGTCAATTGTCGGAATTCAATCAAAAGGTCTACGGTGGAAATCGAGTCAAGATGGGCGCCCAGGTCATCCCAAGCGCCAGCCATGGCAATATCTCGGCCATCGAAGCCGCCGAACCGAATCCTCCTCACGTCATGAAGCGCGCCACCAAAGGAGGTCGCACGTTGTGGTATTGCTTGAAGGTCATTCAACAACCCGAGCGCGCCAGAGCATGCGGTTCAGGGCCGAAGTGTAAGTGCAATTGGCGGAATGCAGGCTCGGAGATTCGCGAGGTTCTAACTGGTTCGCAGCATCGGCCGACCGCCGCCCAGTCGATCCTCCTCCCGTCGTGGAGCTACGCATCTACGAAGGCAACACATGGGAACAGGCACAGGAGAAGGACATCACGTTTTTGTACAGCGCAAATTTCTTCCTCTACGCAACTCTGGAGCACGCCAGAGTCATGGCGCACGGTCGGGTCCAGACGCCTGCTGCCAACACGCCTCCCGTTCTCACCGGTATGCCGGTTTCCGGAATGGCATATCTCGACAGACCAACCGAGGCCGGTTACTTCCTCTTCCCTGATCTCAGCGTGAGGCATGAGGGTCGTTATCGCCTGACTTTCAACCTGTATGAGGAGACCAAGGAGGACAAGGACAAGGATCCCTCAAGCGAGGACTCCCCCCCATCAGTGCCGGGCACCAGCCCTGCCACTGGAGGCTCATTCGACTTCAGGATGGAGATCAAGTCGCAGGACTTCATCGTTTACAGCGCCAAGAAGTTTCCAGGATTGGCTGAAAGCACACAGTTGAGCCGCGTGGTTGCGGAACAGGGCTGCCGCGTCCGCATCCGCCGTGATGTTCGTATGAGACGCCGCGATCCCAAGGGCAACGCGGATTATGAGAATGCCGAGGATGAATATTCCCATGCCGCCCGCCGACCTTCTCGCAGAACTGCTACGCCCGACACGCGGACCGACTACAACAACCGCGCTCGGTCCATGAGCGGAAGTGCCGAACGAACGCCTTATTCTGCTGATTCTCAGCGCCGACCATCTGTTGCTGACTACCCATCGCAATATCCGTCGCAAAGCCAGCAATCAGGAGGTCACCTTCAGTTCCTGGGCGGTGGATCCAATTCGCAGTATCCCGCGCAGCCGCCTCAAAATTTCTCCCAGCCGCCATCGGTTCCCGCCTCACCAGTTTACCCACCTCAGGGCCACGGTGCGCCGTACCAAACGCAATCGTCGTATCCGGCGCCACCGCCTCCCACTTCGCAGCCTTCATACGCAAACGAAAGGACGCCATCTCAGTCGTATGCTCCCATCAACCCTGCGCCTCGTCGGGAGAGCATGCAACACGATTACAGGCCGAACTCTTCGCATTCTAACCTGATGCTCCCGCCTCTCAGCCTTCCATTCCCTTCGGCAACGCAGCAAAACAACCACATGCCTCCTCCCAAGCCCCAGTCTCTCCCTCCGCTCATGATCAACGGACCTCAACCTGGAATTCTCCCTAGCGCCAATCACCTCCCGATGCCTAGTCCTACTGCGCTCGGCGCCAACCGGCCCAAGTTTCCTAGCAGCGGACCCCTCAACCCTCGTGACCGACAGGCCCCAGCACCAGTTGCAGGAACCAAGCGCGCTCATGCGGAAACGTTCAGACACGACGCCGAGCCACCAAGGTTCCAAGACGGCGCTCGCGATCAGGGTTCTTCTGAAGATGCCGATGAAATAGCTTCCATGCAGTATAGACGTGCCGACGGCGCGGTCAAGGCTTACCCTCAACCTGTTTAAGAAAAGAGATACCAAATGCTTAATGGCTTATGCTCCTCGTTCGGCTAGGTGTTTGGAGTTTTTTTTAGTTTTTTTTTTTAGTTTTTTTTTTTAGTTTTTTCTTAGTTTTATTGTTTTCTTTTTTGTTCCTTTTTTTTTTTCTTCTACATAATGTCCAGAGGGCCTGGCAAATTATTCGGCCAGGTTGGATGCTTTGTCGTTGAAAGAATTTTTGCGTTGGATAAACTGTATATATGGAGGATGGCCGGTATTCCTACCGACAAGCATCTCTGGCCTGGTTTCTCTCCCATTTTTTGGCACGCGACAGCGACAGAAACTCTCGCTACACTTTTTTTTCCCTTGTTTTGTGTTTTTTATTTGATCGTCACACCAGACATAACACCCTCATTTTGTCATTGTACTTATTTCCTATTTCTTTTTCTCTTTACGCCTTGTAGATCGGGGTTTTGACAGGACAACTGGGGAAAAGTAACAAATCATATTGGGGAGGTCCATTCACAAATTTTGTGAGAGTTGTTTTGGAAGGTCCAGATTGTTTCGTTGCTCATGAAAATACACATGGCGGCAACCCGTTGGTAGTTTCATTTTTTTTTGACGGAAATTCTATATTGGAACTTGAATTCATGATCTCCTTGTGATGATGATTTGTGATGTAAGCCTGTGATACATGTGTATTGTAGTGAGTGTTATTAGCATGGCCGAATGATGAAACTGCCAAGTCGGAGCCAAGGTTCGGACCGGGTGTTTGTTCCAGTTTCCACCTAAGATTTTCAACTTTTTGGAGTTGATTGGGTGGGCCCATTTCGTCTCTAGCTCTTTTTCGTTTTCAAATGCGGGGGCGCCGTTGGGTGGGTTGGTTGCCGGGTCGCGTCGCGGCCCCCCAGTATGGGGAAAGCAGGCAAAGCTGCAAGGCTCCAAAAAACCAGGCGTCGCCCTTGCACAACAGCCCCTTTCCCTTTCAACAAATACGGCGC
Organism: Cladorrhinum samala; assembly: GCA_033576145.1. NCBI lineage: Eukaryota > Fungi > Ascomycota > Sordariomycetes > Sordariales > Podosporaceae > Cladorrhinum > Cladorrhinum samala. The sequence goes on along the minus strand of MU865015.1, from coordinate 87,065 downwards.
GATCGCTGCAAGCAAATCAAGCGTGCAGATTCCATCTTTTCCTGAACTGGTTTGAAAGGAGTTGAGTTTTTGTGTTGTTTTTTTTGCTATTTGAAAAAAAAAAAAAAAAAGATCAAAAAAAAAAAAAGCTGAGAGCAATATTTTTCTTGCTTAAGAAATTGATGAAGCTCCTTGGTTTGCTTTCTGCAACAGGAGGGTTACAGTCGCTTGCCTGCCTCTTCATTTAACATTTGGTTGCGTGTCGCGGCGTTGCACCGTACATATAGAGACAGCGCATAAGTAAACAAACCACGACAAAAAAACCGGCGGCGACACCCTACCATCCGTCACGGGCAATCCAGTCTCGGTTCGCTGTATTATTTTACGATCGGACGCCCCGGTGCGCACCACGAATTCCTTCCTTTTTATTTTTAAAGAAGAAAAAAAAGGAGTAAACTGTCGGAGAATCGCGATTCCGGCCGGATGGTTCGGCTAGGAGGTGTGCACCGACACCACGCCAACCCCCCAAATAGACGCGCGCAACGATGATGGCCGCCATGGTGGCGTCGTCGGCGTCGTCGACGACATCTTCCTCACCGACTCGACCGAAAAATCAAAAAACAATGTCTTGGCCTCGCGACGGCGAATACTCGACTTATCAGAGCTTCGCGCAAAGGGTGCAGGAGCAACAGGAGCAACAGAAGCAACAGGTGCGATATAGTGTGGATCAGCACCGTCCTCCCCCGTCGAGATCTGGACCCAGCCCGGAGAAGGGGCAGAGCCGCTTTCAGGAGGGAAGCATGAATGACCGGGTTTCGGCCGCACCACCCGCAGTGTTCCTGAGTGGAGAAGAAGAGATTGAACAGTACGAAAAACAATTCTATGCGCAGCCAATGCAGCAGCAACGACCGCAGCAGCAGCAGCAGCAGCAGCAGCAGCAGCACCAACACCAAAAGGAGGAAAAGAAGGGCGGTGGAGTTGGAGGGTTTTTGGGTCTCGCCCCATTGTGGGATGGAGTAAGAGAAAAATTGAATCTGAGGAGCACGAGGAGCAGTGGGAGCATTACCAGTATCACGAGCATGATGATGGGGGGCCGGGCGGCAACGGAGAAGGAGACACCACCGCAATTACCACCGCAGCTACCAGCAGCAGAACCAGCAGCGCCAGCGAAACCTGCCCCGTCGTCGACAACCGGATACCCCACCCGTGAAGAAGTCCTCGAGAGCTACAAGAACCTCCAGGCTTCAGGGTTCTTCAGCTCTCACGCCATCATAGGGACCAGGCATCCTCTTCGGACTGCAGCCAGCGCTCCCATGTCTACCGGTACCGGGGGAATGAACCCGCCTCCGGCTCCTTCGAGTTTCGGCACATCCTTCGCCGACCGTCTTGCAGAACACCAACGCCCAGGCATGCTTCGTTCCCCAATCTCCTTTTCCGCCATCGCAGAGGTCGAATCTCCCGATCATCGTCCGCGCGCGCATACCAATCCCTTCCCTCACGCATCGGGCGCCACTCCTCTCCCTCCCCCGCCTCCTTTTGCAAACTCAACCTCGGACAGCACGACCTCGTCCCCGGGTCGCGGGATGAAGCGTCCATCAAACGAAATCAGCGCTGAGCAGGAGACGGCCACGCGCAAGCTCGTAAAGAAGCTCCGCCGCACAAACTCCCGCGCATCCACCACCACCAATGCCACGGCCATCACGATTGCCACGACCGCAGCGACGGATTTCTTCAAGCCGGCCCGTCCCTCATTCTCCTCCATCCGTATCGTCGAGCCCTCGCTTTTCAACGGCGCCAGCCCTCCGCCCTCGCCTAATCGTCAAAGCCTCAGATCAAAACTCAGCTTCGCTAAACTTACCAAACCTCGCCACTCCAAAGAGAAGGACAGCAGCGGCGCGTCGATTAAGAGCCGAAGGGGACTAAACATTCTAGGTCTAGGGAGGAGATCCAAACACAGCAGCGAACCGGAGTCGCCACACCCAACCTCTCCCACTTCGCCCGCCTATTCTACGTTTGGTGGCGGTCCGGTCCAGGACATCGACGCCATGATGATCGATTCCTTTCCATCCCCGCCTCCTCAACAACAAACCTCGGCCGCGGCCGCCGGCCCCTCGGAACTCGTACACGGACCCCATCATGGCTATTCTCGGTCCCTGGGCGCGACGGTCCTCAAGCCGCCCATTTCTAAATACAACCACAGGCATTCCTCTTCCACCACCTCTTCGCGTTCCTCGACGACGGGGTTTTCCCTGCCGGTCCCCACGCAGATCGATTATCACTACCCTCAGCGGGTCAGGCCCGCTTCCCGACCTACTTCCCAGAACGGGCACCACGAACCGTTGAGCGTGGTACCCGATCTGAATAAGGGGGTTCCGGCCATACCTGCTGCGCCACAGCATCATCAGCATCCCAACAGGAGCAGTGGCAGCGGAGCAATTCCCGTATACGGCAAGCCGGTCGTAGTTGATATTGATGAGGAGAGGAGGGTCAAGAGGGAGTCGTTGAGGATGATGATGATGGGCGATAAAAGCAATAGGGATTCGGGGTTGGGCAGCAGCGTTAGTGTTAGGAGCGTTAGCGGGCAGGTTACTGTCGGTGGTGGTGGTGTTGGACAAGGCTATCAGGGACAGCAGGGTCCGCAAGGTATGCAAGGGCAGGATGATATGGATATTTGGTAAAAGAAAGAGGCAGGGAGAGAGGAGAGGATATCTCTGATTTTCCGACAAAAAGGACGTTTTTGACGAAAAACAAAAAGCCGGAGAAACCGACAACGTAAGAACAACAGCAGCAGCATTGCGAGCTCTGAAAGAGGAGGAAAGGGGGGGGGGGGGGGGGATCCACAGAGAGAGGGGAGGGAGAGTTATGGGTTCGAAGACTTGGAGCATATATCAACCAAAATTTTGTTTTCTGGGACGAATATCTCGCCAAGGCCGAATTTTACGACAATTTGGCCCAGGATGCGGTGAAGGGAAATGGGATTTTATTTTTTCTTTTGTTTTTGTTTTTTTCATGAAGGATAAAGAGCGAGAGAGAGAGAGAGTGCGTGTGTATGTGTGGGAAGTTTTTGTGTGTTTGTGTATAAACTACTGATCGGGTTCCAAGAACAATCAGCAGGAATGATCTGGGTTTCTTTTTGTCCTTTTTTTCTTCTCTTTTTTTTTCTTTTTGATGACAACGATACGAATTATATTATGACGAAGATTTTTTTTTTTCGTTTTCTTTGTCATTTTTCTTTTACTTTGGTGGATGGAAATTTTCTTAAAGGTGGTGGTGAACTTATTGTTTTCTGGTTTTTATTTTCTAATTGCTTTTCTTTATGAATATTATGATGAATACTCTTGTTTTCCTCTTCTTTTATTTACTCCTCCTTTCACTTCTCATGAACATGATGGAATTGGTGTTTTTTTTTGGGGGGGGGGGGGTTTGTTATGTATGTAGCTTTTTGTAGGTAGTATTATTTTCTTTTTTTGTTTCGATTCTTCAGCTCAGGTGTGTAAGTAAGTACGGCTTATCTAGATTTGATTACCAAAAATATGTATAACTTTCCTTCTTTTCTTTGCTTTCTTGTTCTTTTTTCCTCTCCTATTGTTTGTTGTTTTTGTCCTGTACAAAGATACACAGTGTTTGAGGGCCCAAAGAGAAAAGAAAAGTCATCATTATACACGTTTAATGCCTTTTTTTTTTTTTTTTTTTTTTTTAATGAGAGAGAATACTTTTCTTGTTTGGCTCAGGGTTCATTCTCGCTTTTCTTGAGTGGTTAATCCTTTTCGGGGCGTGTGGGTGACTGAGTGGTTTGGTCGTTGGTTAAGAGATATAAACACTTTATTCGTTGAGGATCAGAGGAAGTCTCGAGGGCACTTTTCAACTTGAGCTTCTTCTTCTTTTTTTTTTTTTTTTTTTTTTTTTATAAAAAAAAAACGTTTATGTATTGAGAGAGTGACCTGATAACTATCATCAAATCAAGAAAGATCCTTTGGAAGCTAGTCTAGGTTCTATGACGCCCTCATGTTGTAAATGGTGTTTTCCTCCCTCAACTTCTGCGATACCCGAACCCCACCGATCCACTGATTTTTTTTTTATATTTTTTTTTTATTTTTTTTTTGATTTTTTGGCTACGTCTGGAGCCGTCTTATCATGTAATGGGGTTGAAACTGGGTGATGAAAGGGGGGATGCGATAGTTACATGTTGAGATACCATATCTCCAACTTTTGCTGATATTCAGAACAATAACATGTAAAGTAATGCATGCAATGAATATAATAATTGCGTATATAAAAGAAGAAGAAAAAGTTGTATCATTTTTTTTTTTCAAGTTTGATAACATCGTGTTCCTTTATTTTTTATAGATGGTGGGTATTTAATTATACATTAATTTTTCATTGGCCCAATTCAGTAACTCAACTCTCAAACGTCGTTCTTTCTCTTTCACTCTCTTTCCTTCCTTCCTTCAAACCCCCCCCCCCCCCCCTTTGGCCATTTCATTCATCAATCATTATACAAAAAAAAAAAAAAAACCATTTGCGTGAAATGAAAGCGAGAGTTGGGTATCTCTTGTAAGGAAAAATGAGGGAAAAAAAAAAAAAAAAAGGGTCATTGTGAGATTAGTTTTTGCTGCGATTTACCGCATGCAGTAAAAAAGAAGGTTTAAAAAGAGGATTTTCGTATGTCTTCTCTCTTTTCTTTTACTCACTGCCGTGTACAATTTCATTCCTCGTTTATACGCTACTTTGTAGCATTCATGATTGTCTTACTCTCAAGTGGAAACGCAAGAGAGAGCGCGGCTGTGCTTTTTTTTTTTTTTAATTGGGAAATATAACCCCTCTTAAACGGCAGCGCGAGTGGCGGGAGGAATAGTGGCGGCATTGGCCGAATGCTTCTCAGGGTAGGTGCCGGTGTGGACCGGGACGCGGCCGTACTGAGTGAAGGCAATGTTGAGACGGCCATAGTCCCAGCGGCGGGAGAGGAAGACGACGGCAAGGGCGAAGCCGACAACCAGAAGGAGGTCGAGGATGCCGAACCAGATCATGGAACCGGTGACGCCGATGACGTTGCCGCCATCAGAGAGACCCCAGGCGATGGGATAGATGAGCCAGAAAAAGTTGGCGTAGCCAGAGAGCATGGTGTAGTCCCTGCGGATGCCGACGCGGGTGGCGCTCCTCATGCCGTGCTGGAGAGTAGAAAGAGCCAGGAATATGTGGGCGAGGACGCCAAAGGCAAAGAAGCCCCACTTGTAGTTGGTGCGGGTGTAGGCCGAGACGAGGTAGGAGATGATCCAGATCCACGAGAGGAACACGTTGAAGAAGATGGTGGCCCAGGCGACGCCGGAGAGAACACCGAGGGCGATGACAATGGCCGGGAAGGCGACGACCCAGAAGACATACTTTGGCCAGAAGATTTGACGGTCGATGCCGTTGGATCGGCGGTTTGCCTGGGTGATGAGATCCCAGCCGAGATCCGAGGCCATGGCGAAGTAGCTGATGAGGCCGACAAAGGTGGCGACGATGAAGAGGTAGTGGAAGAAGCGCTCACCGGCTCTGGCGCGGAACTTGTGGGCGAAGAGGGCGAGGAGAGTTACGCCAAAGATGGCGGTGACGGCGTAAAGCCAGTCGGAGCCACCACTGCTCAAGTGCTGCACACCCGCGGGGGGGTTTGTGCGCAAGGCATCGTTACGAGCGTCGAGGATAGCCATTGTTGTTTTGTCACTTGGGTGTGTTCCTCTCCGGCTGGTGGCTTTTGAGCAGTTGCTAGTTGTGATTAAGAGGGAAAAAAAGGGGGGAAGGGGTTTGCAATTGGTGATGAGTGGACTCGAGGTGGGTGAAAATAAGTTGATGTGTGTGGCTCAGGAATGGATGGAAGGGAGGGGGAGAAAAGTAGTTTTATAGCTTCACTGGCTTACTTGGGCCTCTCTCATGGATGCCCATCAAAATCAATCATCTATGTCATCCCGTTGGAAGCCATGGGAGCTGCTTCCATCCGTCATTGGACAAAGGGAAACTTCTCGAACTTGAGCGCTGGTTGGGACAATATCACTTCACCCAATGCATTACCAAACCGGAAACCAACTCTGCTGCCGCCCGATCCGCAATAGCCATGACACACACACACTCTCTGTCTCTCTCTCACTCACACACACACCCTTTCCCGCCTCGATGACCAATGCGGCCGACCTTGTCATTGTTCAAAACGACGGCGTGATGACCGCCAGGGGAATATACCTTGAATGCACTAGTCTTGAGCTTGGCTCTTGCTACCGATGCCCCTTGCAAATACTTGTGTGCATGGCATACTATAACGTACCCCGACAATTCCCCCCCTTGAGGAAAGCCAGAAAAGTGTGATGCTCTCATCGTGTCAACAAGACGAGAAGAGCGGGACCAAAAGAGTTTCAGCCTTGCCGAATCGCTGACGTGAAGTCAGGCCAAAGCCAATGAGGACCCACCTGACAGGTCTTGGCATACGTTAATGATCCATCCGAACCCGATCATCCAACGTATCCACCCTTGAGCGATCGAAGGGACAAGGATTAGGTATCCATGACGATGTGGCCATCTTGTGTCCATGAACTGGTTGGGGGGAAAGGCGTGCAAAACAACGTGACAGCTCCTTCCCGTTCGAATCTTCAATCAACTACGTCGTTGACTTTTGTAATTGAACCAATCACACACATTTTCCTAATAAGCCCAACCAAAAAATGACCTGCCACTCATTTCTCAAAGCATAACTAACCCTACTGTATATAAAAAAATCTATACTGATATTATAACTCGCAGTCCCTTCAATACCACATTACTCTTCCATGGGCCAGCTATAATAAATCATCTTTGTGTTATGGACGCATTTGTAATGATTCATTATCGTCCCCAACAAGAATCAAAATTTTGAAAATTGGAAAAGGATCCGGCGATCTTCCCTTGCCTTCCATTGGGAAAATCTGTTATCATCATCACAATGATAAAATCAAAGAGTCATGAGATCTTGTCTTCATTGTCACACCACCTCAACTTTGGCCTGCAGAAGTTTTGTGGTACCACCCAGGAGAGGCTGCTCCGTGATCTCCTATTGGTTTTCTCCCTCCCTCCCTTATCTCTTTCTTCTCTCTCTCACCCTCTCACCCTCTCGCTCTCACACACGCACACATGCCTACGCTAGTGCATGCAGTCCATGCTTCTTGCCCTGATAAATTCCAAATTTCCATATTCAACCAGCTCCCTAGAATCTTCTATGAAAACATGCAAAAATGAGCAAACGTTAGATAAGACAGATAATATCGAGGTGAGGAGTAATAAATTACATTAAACAAACTGTGATCAATTGCGCTTTTAGTGTAGCTTATTGTTTTAACTGCATCTTTGGTGGCTGCGTATTATTAGTAGTGCCAGTTTGTCTTAATTACTTTTTATGAAGTCTCTGGTGGGACATGGGGTGGGTGGGTGAAATGCCCGACTTTCGGTAGTTGTCTGCACCTGCCCCACACACCACGCACTATGCACCACTCTAAACACGGCAACACCCGAGACTAGAGAGGAGTTGTCGAACAACCCTTGATTGGCCCCATTGGTGATTTGAAGCTATCACATGACGCTCAAAACTTTTTGAATTTTTAATAATAAAAGTCCTGTTCCAGAGGTTTCTCAAAACTTCCAAGGCTGGTGAAGGGAAAAAAGGAGGGGGAAAAAAAGGGAAAAGAAAGGGAAGTTTTTATTCGAATATTCACGGGGATCAATTTTAGCAAATTTTTTTTTTTTTTTTTTTTTTTTTTTTCAATCACTCAATTGAAGATAAGTACGGGTCAAAACAAAAATCCCAAAAAAAAAAAAAAAAAAAAAAATTAGAGGGTGATTGCTTTTTTTTTTTTTTTTTTTTTTCCCTGAAAGGTAACATTTTCCAGGGCATTTGAGAAGGAGGAAGAAAAAAAAAAAGGGGGGGCACACCCTCTCTCTCTCTCTCTCTCTCTTCACCTCCGTTGGGGATAAAAATACAAGAATATATAACAAAATGTTAAACTCTAGTATAGAAGTGTCACTGGAAGGGAACCGGATTAGCTAGCGTAATAATCAAATATAAATCATTGCGATAGAAGATATTGTTAGTGTTATAATAAGTTCAAGAGTACACCAAGTAAACCACCAAAGTCTTTCACCAAGTACGAAATTGTAAAAGAAAAAAAAAAAAAGTAATGTGGTATGACCGTACATGACCTTGCTACTAAAGCTATACTCGGTTGTATCGTCTTGGTAAAACTGATGATTCTCAAACGCTTAAAATACAAAAAAAGATTCGCTGCGTTCATGATATAATCATCCCTCATCGACCCTAACTCATGGGAGTTCCTTTGTTTTCCTTTAATATGCCTAATAACGGTCAGATGAACACCATCATAATAACGTGCTCAGCGGATAATCCACTGTCTTCTTCTTCGACATCATACAAACCTCAACTCATCCATGCATCTTCTCTTTCAAACAAATATACCCGAATTGGAACTTTGCAGATCCCTCGTTTCACTCCACCAACATTCGCTGAAGAGGGAACCAAGATATTAAAAAAATCTGACCAAAAGAAAAAAAGATACAATCCATCTCCAGAGAGAAGACGGATACTCAGAATACTTAATGGCCGGAAAGAATGGATACTTTAGACCCGCAACGGCCGAGAACGCTCATGTCCTCCTATTCCTGGCACAACAATTTCCTACTCACACAAAACCCCCGCCGTCTTCCTATGCAGTAGGCGCCTTCATCTGCGCCACCACAGCTTTAGCCCTCTCCCTCACATCCAAGTCCACATCACCAGCCTCCAGTCCCTCAAGCTTGGCAAGCACCCCGAGCTTCTCCAGCTCCATGGCTCTCTGCAGGCAAGGCTGCCTGTCCTCCTCGCTCTCCAGGCAGCTCAAGTTATCAAACAAGTGACACAGGGCCCTCCTCACCCCGACGTCCTTACTGTTGAAGTGTCCGCCCAGCAGCTTCAAGAGCTCCGTCTGGGCAATAACCAGCTGTCTGTGCCTCGGGACGCTGGCAGCGATATGCACCAATATGTAAGTCAAGTTTTCGACGATGCGCGCTTGGGGGTACAAGACGACGGTATCACGGCCCTTGGAATATCGTCTCCCATAGGCACCAACAACTCTGACTTTGAGTTTATCTGCCAAGATGCCGAACAGGCGATCTTGTCCAAGCACTGAGAACAAATGGTCTATTATCTCAGTTTGCTCACCCTTATCCATCAGCATGGTGAGGTTCCTTATAAATCCAAGGCCCTGTTCCTGGATGGCCATGCTCTCGTTTCGTGCCTTGCGCGCCGGGTTCGTTTCCGTTTCTCTGACGGCCTGGAGTCGGATGTTGGCAAGCTGTATCCGTTGCGAGTTGGCGAGTATCGTGTTGATTGCTGGAGCCAGATGGTCGCGAGCGAGAACTTGCCATACCCACGCCCGACTGTTTTCCTCCTCGTAGGCTGCTGCTGTATTGTCTGCATCCATGTCTTCGTCACTATCGGCGTCTGGAGCTCGTCGTTGCCGAGCACTGTTTATCCCTTCCTCTTCTGCCGAGTCGTCGCTGATTAATTGCACTAGCCACCCTGGCTCCAGCTCCTCGAGCATCTGTTTTCTCAAAGAGAAGTCGGCCTCGAGAACCAGGTGTTTGAGTGCCCACAAAGAATTGAGACGCAGCCCGGGGTCGTGTGAGTGCGCATGCTCGCAGAGGACTTTGACAATCCCTGCTTTTACGAGAGGCTGGTTGGATATGTCAGCATTCACTGCCACAAAAGGTGTGGTTCAGAATCGTGGTACTCACTTCAACCATAGGGCTGCAACTGGTAAGCAAGTTAATGACCGAACTGGAAGCGGCTATTTGGACCTCGGTGTCGGGATTTCGGAGCAGTTTCAGGATGGGCTGCCAGACCTCGTGGTCCTGAAGTGTGGTCCGCACAATGCTAACCGATCTCGCAATAGCCCTCAGAGCGTGGCAGGCCGCGGTAATGACCATGTTGGGATTGTGGCCGTAAGGTGATGGCTCAGGACCTTCCTGAGCTTTCTCACCTTCCTCCTCAGCCGCCTGCTTTTCTTTGGCGTTTCGTGGTTTCCGAGGTTTAGACGTAAGCGATTCTACAATGTAAGGAACGACATCTTGCTCCGAAAGCGCCTTTTGGTACTCGTCCTTTTGGGTGGCCATCGCCGCGACCAGCTTCAACGCAGTATCTCTCATCTTAATCCTGTGAGCATAGACTGGAACCTGGCCGGGCGGTCCAAGCCGAGATGAAGGAGATAGCTGATCCGAACTAATACTGCTGTCCGGATTCGGAGTCCACTGCTTCGCAGGTGACTGAGATAACATGGGATCATAGGCATCTTTGAGCAATTTTGCTGCGAGTGGTATTGCGCCGCATTCATGCGCAGCTTGTTGCAGACACTCGCTGTCGCCGACCAGACGAGCCAGTACCTCGGGTGCTCGCTCTAGGATAGCCCAATCCTTGGCCACTTCTGCTTCGACGCGAGGGATCTGCTGCATCGAAGTGGGCATCTCTTTATCATGCTCCCTGATCAGCTCACAGAGCAGTGGCACGACTAGATAGGCCAGTGCCTGCTCCCGATCGGGGCTGGCAAATCCGGCTTTGTATAAAGACGTCAGAACAGAAGCAGCCATGACTCTCTCCAGGCCATGCGTCGATCGAGCAAGATGAATAAGCCATGGGATAAGGGGACTCCCCGGTTCATCAGTATCTGCATCCTCACCCGAGGCCTCTAAGCCGGTAAATTTGAACGAAGAGCTTCGTGCATTATTACTGTCGCGGTTGGAAATGGAACTCGCCTGGGGAAACTGTGAAAACTGGGCAGGCACCACCCCTCTAGGTTGGGAGATTGGGATGGGGGGCAAAAGATACTCCATGGCACCAGCGCTTTTCCCATTGCTGTTGCCGTAGCCATGCGATTCTAGCGCATCCCAAGCGACCCTAGCATTTTGGCCTCCTGCCGTGCTGATTTCTATCGACGGAAAGACGGCCATAATTGCGGGCGAACATAGCAACGCGTAGGCACGGAACCTTGAGTCTGCGATGATGGTTGATATAGCTTCCAGCGTAAGTGCTAGGTTGGCTCCTGGAGGTGCCGGTTCCGGTATGAGACTTATCAACCCGTCAACCGCGCCTCTAGACTCGGCCCCGGGAATAACTTCGCCGCGCCATACCACAAAACTGGCCAGCATGCTAGCCAGTGCGTCCAGGATGCCGATGTCGGCCAGAGCACTTTGATGGTGACTCCCTTTGCACAACAGGGTGATCAAGGTTGAAACCAGGCGTTTTTGTTCTTGTATTACCGCGTCGGCCTGTGGCTGGGCAAGAATGGCGTACAAAGCCTCGAGGCATCCAGGCGCAAAGAGAGCTTCTGACAATGCACTTGTATCGTCTGAACCCGGCGGCGCCAGAGCTGTGGCTTCTGTGATATTAAGAATGACCCGCAAGGCAAACAGTACGAGCTTGGGGTGATTATCAAACGGGGATATGCAGGATAGGGCTGATGGCACGGCACCAACGGCGTGAAGGGGCTCCAGAAACGAGGGGCCGCCTGTGTCTCTTGGTCAGCACCACATAGTCAAGGCGTGCAGGACGCACCGGGCACTTACCACACGCGAAACTGGCAAGGAGCTGCAAAGAAAGTAGGCGCACAGTCTGATCCTCGGTCAATGTGGCATAGGGATCATAGTAGCCACGCGACTCCTTGCCATTCAGCCTCGACGGCGATGGCGCATTGCTCTGCAATGCCTGGACCAGCGAATCCAGTATGCCAGACTCGACCCATCTCTCTTTTTGCTGGACATGGCCGACTATCTCATCCCTAAGATTGCGGAGTGCTGCGGCTTGTTCTGTGTAGTTTCTGGCCGCTCTAAGTTGCGAAAACAGTGGTGGGCTTTGGACCCTAGCCATGGCGTGGAGGGCTTGTCGTCGCGGTGGCGTCTATGATGCGCCTCGGAGATCCGAGGATATATCGCGATGGCAGTAATGGGTTAGGTAGGTATGCGTGCTTGCTCGCTTCGTCAATGTGGTGATGCAAAACTAGCGGCTGCGGTCGAGCTGCGAGTTGAGGAGCTGAGTGGTGAAGCGGACGGACGTTGCTATCGACTGTCGGATATCAAGGCTGGGAAGATTCGATAATGCGTGGCCCGAATCTGAACGAGATGAATGCACGTGTGGCTGAGGAGTGCCTCAGGATGACTTGATTCCAGCGATTACTGGTCAATGTCGCGATGGACGTTTGGCTCGGCAGCTGTCAGTATGTCCTGCTAGCTAACCAATGAACATTTACAGGGGGGAACGGACCCCGCCTGGTCCGGGCGTCGGGCCATGGAGGATCGATTTGCAAGCTGAGTCTGGAATCTGGGGTGAGAGGTCCCCGCCCAGATTGACCACACCTACTTGCTAGTGCCACACCGATGGAAAGACCGATAACCTGAGAGATAAGATAAGCTTTCAAGAAGCAGCCGTCGTCTCTCACTCGGTAGGCCGTAAGCCAGTAGCACCTGAACAGCAAGCAACTTTTTCATTCCAACGACACATACTAAAATTCAGGTTCTCCGCCCTGCGCTGTCAGGTACTCGTGGCGCACGGGTATAAGTTCACGGTGCATAGGTATGAAAGTGGAATGGACACTTGGTCACCGTTTGGAGGTTGGTCTCGACCCATTGATGACCGAGACGAAGTTTTTGGTTGCCACCGGGCTCCCGAGAATGCCATGCTGTTAGCCAACAAAACTCCCAGAGAGGACTCCCTCACCATTGCCGGATCCAGCCTATTACATAACTCGACAATACTGACGACTCGGCCTGCTTTTCAACGCAACGTGATCCGTTTGGTGCATTTCTTTGGCTAGCGGCCCGCTGGGTGAGCACGCTCTAGACCACAACCAACGCCTTGCTTGCCGGGGGCCCCAATAAATATCAGATGTTCTGTGCTCTCTTGGTCCCGCTGTTACCGTCACCGTCGTTGTTGCACAGACAGTTTTTTGTTTCGTTATATATTTACCTGCGATCCGGATATCATCAATCTTGCCACGAGCCACAAATTGATTTCCGTGGCATCCGACAGACGTTTTGAAAAATTTCATCCTCCACAAGTCCCCGAATGATCTGCAACGATATATACTTAAACAAGCCTAACTTGAGAATAAAACCGAACATCCATCGTACCAAGCACGTCTAGAGGTGGAGAAAAAACCAGGAGGTTGCGGGAAAGATCCTGTCGGTGTGGGAGCAAACCGTTTCTGCTAAAGACGCTGTCTCCTGCTCCCTTGCCGTCCATCTGCCCCGCTGTTTCCTCAGTGACCAATGTTTCATTCGCATCTTGATCCTTGACAGCACTCGGCTACCTGCGCATTCGCAGGAGGCATGAACTGGAGATGATGTTGACACGGTCCCCCGTAGTCGCAGCCTCAGCTAATGCATCCCCACGAGGCACTTTTCACAACCTTGGAGGCCACTATGCTTCTGCGTCGGTTCCCTCCCCGAGACAATCTTCACCCCGGGTCCCGGCAACTGCCAAGTCTTCGCGGCAATCGACATCGTCTCCCGGGGTCCAGGTAGTCCCGTCGATAGCCCCAAAATCACCACCACCGCCGCCACCTTCAGAACAACAACAACAACAACAACAACAGCAACAACAACAGACATCACCACAGCCACCACAGCGCTATGTAGGCGTCGACGCCGCCACCCAGTATTCGCCTATGGAACCGATGGACTATGTGACCGGCACCATAGTACCACGAGACCAGCCAGCCGAAACCCAGAAAATTTGCTCCGATCCACCGCCGCCGTCGCAGCCGCTGCAACCCGCCGAGCCAAATTCGATGGCCGTGCCGGGTGATCGCCCCGCGGCCGTGGCAGCCGTGCCCCATAATGCCGATGCGCAGGCGGCAGCACCGGGACCGTCGAAACAACGATCACATCCAACCTCCCCGCCCAAAAGACGAAATTCTGAAGGCCCGGGGAGCGCTGGCGCGGTGCCAGCGGATGATGCGGGACAAAACCCCTCAGCCTTGAGCAAACGCGCAAAGCCCGAGGAAGCTCCCCCGAAACTTTTGCCTCAGCGATACGAGTTTTGTCAGGCTGAGGATGTGGTTGTCCTAATTGCGCATATGCTTGGGGAACTCATCGAAACAAATGATGCACTAGCTCTAAAATCCGGTCACCTCACCCGGTTTCATTCTAGGTATGTTGCCACGCAATGCCCTTTTTTTTTTCTCTCTCTCTCTCATACTGGCATCTGAAGCGAAGAAGTAATGTTTTCTGACAACAAACAGGACTGCTCCTGGAATTTCAGTCCTCGACTACCTTCACCGCCTCGCAAAGCATGCGACTCTTACGCCGCCGCTCCTGCTATCCATGGTTTATTATATTGACCGACTCTGCGCACTATACCCGGATTTCACCATCAACACCCTGACTGTGCATCGATTCCTCATAACTGCTGCCACCGTCGCAGCAAAGGGTCTCTCGGACGCTTTTTGGAACAACTCGACCTACGCCAGAGTTGGCGGAGTTAGGGTAGCAGAACTCAAGCTTTTGGAGTTGGAATTTCTCTATAGGGTTGACTGGAAGATTGTACCAAACCCAGAGGTTCTGGTAGCTTATTACCGCGGGCTCGTAGACAGATGTCCGGGCTACGCGCTGCAGCCGGAAGAACGGGGTAGTAATGGGGAACAACCACAGGGAGAGGCACAGGCTGACGAGAGCGATGTGATTGAAGACGGCTCTGAAGATGAAGATGATGACCGCGAAAACGGGGAAGCCGAGGGCACAGCAGGACCCTCATAGGGTGATGGAAAAAGCAAATCCTGCTAAGCTTAAGCTTGTGAGGCATCAATCGCGATCGCGTAAAGTATAGGTATGGATAGATACCACGACATTGCTAGTCTTGGGGGATGAGCATTGGCAGAGGGCGTTTATATGGAAAGGCATTGTTGTTTGGGGGGGAGGGGGGGACAACCTACACATGCAAGCAGTGCCATCACACAATTTTTGATATGTAAATATTTGGTCACATTTCATAGAGATCGCACATAAGCGTTTTTGTCAGATTTTATTCGAGTTGTGCAAAGATTGAATTTACTCTCACGAAGTTTTTATTTTATTTTATAAAATTTATACATCTAAATTATAAAAAATAATAAAAAAAAATGGGAGTGAAACACAGCAACGTGGGATTCATCAGCTTGAATGCTAGATGCCGCTGGGTGGGTGACTGCGGGGAGCTGTGATCCCTGCTAGCTGCGACTGCCAAGACATTTTGGGACAACGTCAATTGGCGTTCTTTCCCATCGCCAGGCGCAATCTCTCTCTTTCTCTCTTTCTCTCCTCGTCTCTCGCTCGCCATTCTCCTTCAACATTTCCCAATCACAATATCGCCGAAAATATAAAAAGATGAAACCATCACGCCTCATCGCGCTGCTCATATCAGCAGCCTCAACCACCGTCAGCGCCGCTGACGACGATGACAACTCCCTCCGAACCGCAACAGTATACATCCAACCAATAACTCCGCCATCCTCTGCCGTTCCGATCCCATCCCTCCTCGCCGAGCTTCAATACCCGGCGTCGGCATCAACATCGCCGGGCTCCGAACAGCCTTCGGTCATATCGTACGAGGCACCGGACCTGGATTCATCATCATCATCGCCATCGTCCCTCGCCAAGATAGGAACCTACGACCCTGTCTCGAAGCAGTGGTCTTCGTCGACCTCGGTCGTCTCGACCAAAAACTTTAGGAAAGGGTACTCGCCGCACTTTCTGCTGTCGGTCGGCGACGGCGGCGACGTGGTCAGCGTGACGCTGAAGGGCGTGAGGATCGACGCGGGGCAGACGAGAGATTTCGGCCCGCAGGTTGTCGTGAGGCGGACCGACGAGGGCGGGGTTGAGCCGAGCCTGGGCAAGAATGTGGTGCTGAGTCCTGATGGGAGGAAGGTGGGAGCTGAAGGGGAGACTGAAAAGAGCTTTTTGCAGAAGTAAGTTTTTTTTAATTTTTTTTTACAATGAGCGATAGGAGAATAGTTTTTGGTGTTGCCGGCTGGCGGGTGAGGGTAAAAGGGGAGAGGAGTGAAGGGGAAAGGGCGGGGGGGGGGGGGGAGGTTGGGAGTTGTTGGCTATATGAGAGCTCCCTGAATGAGCTAGCGGTTAAAGTGTGGTTAATGGAAATTTTGGGAAGTGAAAAAAAAAAAAAGGGAGAAAGAGTATGCTAACATGTTGATGACTGTAGGTATTGGTGGGCGATTGCTATCGGAGCGGCGTTGATGCTCAGCGGTGGAGGCGGTGACGATGGAAAATAAAGGACTAGATAGATCTAAAGGGGATATTTCTAATGTAATAAGCATTCTGGGTATTGTCTTTTAATGAGCGAGTTGTCAATATAATGGCTATGTATGGTGGTGTTCTGGGTTCCCGTTCGGTTGTTGTTGGGAAGGAAAATAGAAGAGGATGGCTAAGACATATGAACTTTTACCATGTTGCTACAATTGTGCTTTGTGATTATTTTTTTTCCCCTTCTGCTTTTTCTTGGCTAGTGCGATGTCCTGCAAAGTTGGACATCCTCCTGGGCCAAAGAAGTGCCAGTGATTCTAGGCGGCCTTGCCTGTTCAATTTGACATTGTGATACGTTACCGGCGTTTATCGCATTCGTTTATCTTTGGTTTAGATATCATCCAATTCCCATAGCAAGTGCTTTCTTCAATATCCGGTCTAATTGCTCAGGGTTCTGTTTCAGAATAGGCGGCTCATGTGTGCGAGGGTAAGTATGAAACCACCCTCTTTTCTCGGTCTAATTATACCTCCTCGATTCTGCCTCAACGGGTCAACTTTGATCTGGGCCATAAAGCGGTGATAAGCATGTATAAAACAGCATCAGCATCATATTTTCCTTGGGAAAGTCTAGCCGCTGTGATCCTCAGTGGCTGGTTGATTTCAAGGCATGAGCAGTAGCTCATCTACTGGATACCCGTGGAGAGAACACACCCGTATGCTTGTTGAACCCATTCACTTTTTTCCCGTGGGCTTTTCAGAGATTGGGGATTTTTTTATGTTCCCGAATATGATTAAACGGAGCTAAACATGGTGTTCACCTTAGTTGAGTGGCCAGGTATCTCTTTGGACACAATAATTTGCCGTTGATTGTGTGATCGAGACCCAAAAAGAGGAAGAGGGCTCTAGGTAGTTACAATTTTAAGGTAGGTGTTGCGTTATTCAAATTTTATCTTATACAGAGCAAATTTCCGTTTCCGTATTCGTTCACACCAGCCCCCCCCCCCTTTTTCTCTCTCTATCTCTCACCAGGTATTACTTCGATGTGGTATGGTGGAGAGGCACCCAGGACATCTGTTTCGTCACCCTTTATTGAACCTTTAGCAAATGGGTGAGAGAAGAACCGTATGTATTCGCCAGTAACCGTGAGCGTACTCATGGAGGGTAAATTCCCATCCAAGTGTGTACGAGCTTGTCTAATTATCGCCTTCGCTTGAGCGGTGTGTCCCCTGAGAGCTCAGGATCATCACAATCCTTTTGAGCCTCTCTGGCATCCAAACTCAAAAGGGCCAAACTCCACCTCCCCTCTCAATTTTTTTTTTTTTTTTTTTTTTTTTTTGGCAACGTTACAATGCACTCACTCGTTCGTGGATCAGCAACCCCGTTTCGACTGTGTCCGTCATGAACACCGTCGTCATGTAGTAACAAGTAGTACACACAAAACATCGGCATAACATATTTGTTATGTTTACTGACCTGGTTGACTGCTTTTACGGTGGTTGGGCGGCTTCTATTTTTTAAAATTAATTCTTTATATATATATACATATATATAAAGGAGATAAAGAGAAAGACGTTTACACAACAAATCATGGTACACACACGGCGGCTACACTAACAACGTACACCCAGTCATCGGCAAGTATCTGCATAAATACGGGTGCAAGACCAAAAAGAATGAGAAGAAGTTATCTTGAAGAGGAAAAGACTTGGACGCCGCAGCATCACAAACCGCGTGGTAATTAATCGACGTGGTGTAAACTATTCATTCTTTCGTTAGTGGGCTGTTACATCACCCCGTATACAGATACTATTTAACCAAACCAACAAAAGTTTACTCGCGGGTAAGTGGATTGGTTGTCACAGTGTGTTGAGCTGCTTGGGGCTTCTGTGATTATTTGTCGTGGAAACGTGGAAGAAAGTTGTGAAAAGAAAAATTTCCAGGTGAGGAACATATAACCTGGAGGGGACAGGAGAGTTATAATAACGATTGCTTGTAATTAGCTTATAATTTACTTTTCCCCCCACCACGTAATCGGGCGTACTTGATTCATTTAATGCTCATATGTATTATGTTTTCGGCTTCGTTTGATGCCTTCCTGACAGAGTAGGACAGAGAATCGGATCTCCCGCGCGTTTGGCAACCATGAGGTTTGTCGTCTCTTGGCGTCTACTCAGTAATTATCTGCACACACGAAATTCCCACACTAAAACCGTCCGGAGTATATATCCAACGGTGGATTTAGACACAGACGTCACTTGTCAAGCAAGGACACGTTCCTGTCGTCCCTGAAGCCTCATCCCAGCCCCGTCACAGCTGATAGATCCAGATCAGATTATTCAGGGACTCACCCAACCGTCACAGAGTGGGTATGCATGACGCTAGCAGCTTTCTGCATTACGTATAGCGGCCTAAAATAAAACTGGAAGCTTGATGGGCGAGGATTACCTTGGTATGGAAAAAACTGAAGTGATGGTCTCTTTTTTGTTGAAAAGTTTTTCGCCTTGTTGATGAAGAACCAAGATACTGCCGTTACTTAAATTGTGGAGTGGGAAAGGCTACCACCCCCCATCCCCCCTGAATAAGAAAAAAAATATCATCATACGGTCGAGGTGGGTGACACGGGGGACAGCAAAACGTTGTGTGTGATACAGTAATTTACACAAAACCGATGTAGTATGCTGCTTTCACGCGAAGGGACCTTGTGCGTCTTGTTTTGAGATTAGAAGAGCGCACAACCGAGAAAAATAAAATCTCTTCAAGCTCCCTTCTTCCTCAACCAAACGCCCATCCCTACAAAACGGAGATACAGGCATTTTCTGTGTACAAAGGTTAGCGGCCTGCAGAGATACAATGGGCTGGAAGCCATGTCTCACCCCAAAAAGGGAAGTGAAGATCAAAATTCTAAGAGCACTCGTTGCTAACGAAGACGACCAAGACAGGTGGCCAGCGCTAATGCAGAGATAGTATGAGAGCGGCGTGAGTGACGGAGAGCTTTCGCCTTCTTCGGCTAACCGGCCATCTCAATTTTTATGGAGAGGGGTATTCCGCCGGACTTTCTATGCTGTGTATCTGTGACGTGTAGTTTGTTGCGCAGTGGGATTGCTCTTCATTTGCGTAATTTCCAGAAACGTCTCTCGATTGCCCGAGTACAATTAATCTCTAAACCAAGATTTGGGCACCCGGAAACGTGAAAACCTGAGCCAACCGGCAGCGACAATTTGGAAGGAGTGCACACTTTCCAAGACGGCGGTTCCCTAACCTGGAAATGTACCTTGCTTTCCGCGTTTGCGTCCCGGCCGTCCGCACGTTGCGGGGCTGGGATGGGGAATAAGTTGGGGGACAGCAAAAATCCAAAGCTTGCTTTTTGGACTGCCGAGACGAAAGTCGAGCGACGCCGACGCCGATGCCGATGCCGATGTGGTGCTGTGACGTCGTGTGGCAGGGGTGAGTTTATACTCCAGATGGCCCCAGCGCCCAGCATTGCCAATCAGGACGCATGGTGGTAACCCCCGCTTCACACACAAAGGACGGGAACGGAGAGATGAGATGAGATGAGGGGTGAAGAGGAAATTCTCAGGCAGACTTTCGATATGGCCACTGGAAAGATGCTGCAAGGGCGGGTCGAGGTGTTTTTGCTTTAGCTCCCAACATCAACATCAACAACAAAGGCAGGCTGGGGGATGTTGCAACAAGCACAAGAAGCAATGACACCCTACGAGCTCTTCTCATCGAGATCCACCCGCACCCAAGATTTCCCAGCTGTGCCAGGGTAATGCAGGACAGGCCACAACCCTGCTCACAGCTCACTTTGATCGGCTCATTGGCCAATGAGGGACCGCCAGCATCTGGCCCAAAGACGACTTGCACATGGCAGCTCCCGCAAACAGGTCTTCCTTGCTTTAACCTGCATCCAACCTTGCCTGAATGTGTGTTGGACAAGAAACAAATCATTTAAAAATGAAAAATAAATAAAAAATACAACAAACACCTCAAAGACTTACTAGACTAGACTAAACATGCAAACACATGACTTGGCATCCTCGCAGGGTGGAGAGCGGTGATGATGTCGGTGAAGGTACAAGTCCGACTTCAAAAAAAAAAAAAAAAAAACCGCGTACCACACAAGAGTTGGCTGGTTGGTCCAGGAGGCCGTTGTCGTCACGGTTCCGTCTGTGACGATGCTGCCGTAAGTGTTGCCTTGGCGAGGTACCCATCGATAGCTGGGACGGAGACAGCTCCTGTGCCAGGGCATGGATCACAGGCCATGTGGCTGCAGACGGGAACCCCAATCCTGTCATGGCACAAGATGCGCGATCGGGAAAGTGCCTTTCTTTGTGTGTGGATATGCCCAGGTAGGTGGTAAATTGGAGGGCTGGTATCGTCACTCCCGTCTCCGGGCAGAGGAAGGGTCGACTTGGAAGCTCCACAATGACATTTACTGACCTCTCTCTCTCATCATGGATCCAGGTTTTGTGTACCTGCCGTCGTAAAATATAAGTCCTGGTCCGACCCGTGCAGCACACTTTCCACCTCTTACCAGATTCTACAGCAAGCACTCAAGTGTCACAGAAACTCACCGGTCCCCTACAAAGGTTCCAGCGCCGTCGACAGATCTTACTTCTTCGACCTTTTCCCTCACATCACACACACCAAGCAATCCTACAGTGCATTCTTTTTGCTCGACCCTAACCACAATAACACCAACCAACCCAGCATCCTAAAACTGTCAGTACCCTTCTTGGCCCCGCTCCTCTCTTCATACCTTGTGATAAACACTCGTTTGGAACCATTAATCTGACTCGAGCCTCTAGTATACCTATTCGACAAAATGAAGACCATCTCCACTCTCTTCCTCGCCGTCGCAGGTGCTGCCGTTGTGGCTGCCCAGGCCGTGGACAACGACTGCGGCGTAAGTACACCCGAGATTATTTATTTCATAGCTATTATGCTAACGACCCCATACAGAACCTTTGCATCACCAACATGACCGGCAAGCACGCCGAGTTTGGATGCGCGGACAATGACAACGCGTGCCTGTGCCAGAATCCCAACTTCTACTACGGCCTTCGTGACTGCTCGGCCGAGGCTTGCGGTGGAAATGTTCCCGACAAGGTTATTCAATGGGGCAGCAACTACTGCCAGGGTGCTTCTGCCGCTCTGAATGCTGGAAGTGAAACTGCACCCCCTCCTACCCCTACCGCTACCGAGTCCAGCGCCGCTTCCAGCGCTGATTCCTCCGCGACCGAGTCCAGCGGTACTCCCACTGCCATTTCTACCCCCGTGAACACAGCAACCGTGACTTCCACCATCTCCTCCGACGGCAGCGCTATCAGCACCTTTACCACCGAGAGCACTTCCTTCTCTACCGACCTCGTCTCCGCTTCGCCTCTCAAAACTACCGTCACTGAGTCCTCTACCACCTTCGAGTCCACAACCGGCTTCACCACTGTTACCACTCCTGCCGACGAGGCTACCCAAACTAGCGCCCCTGGCGCTTCTAGCAGCAGCAGCAGCGCATTGGTATGTTTTTCTCGGTACTATCTTTTTTGCTTTCGCCATCTAACAAATAATAGGGTGCCCAAGTTACTGCCGCCCCCGTCATGGGTCTCCTCGCCGCCGCCGGTATTGCCGCCGCTCTCCTATAAAAAGTGGAAGAGAATCACCAGCTGGAATCTGGAAGCGAGATTTTGGTAACCAAATTTGACTTTGTCGCACCTGCGATGCATTATGACCTTTTTACGCAGAAAACACAAGACACGACGTACGATATCCCAATCTTAATGACTAGTGATTTGCATGACGGATGATGGAGGTATGTGGATGGCGGTTTGGAGCATGAATGGGCATACCGAGGACGGGTAGTTTCGTTGCATGGCTCTGGATTTCGTCTCGCACCTTAATTTTTTTTTCTACCTTTCGCCCACTTTGTCGTCATCCTAAGAGTTGATGTCAGGGGCTTAATTCTTGTACATAATGTGTATGGATTTTAGGGAATAATTTCTCTTACTTTCATCTCTGGGAATGATGCTTGTTGTGACGATGGATTCGGTAATTGTGGATGTCCTCATGAACAGCCGTTATCTAACATGACAGTGAGCTTTGATCGAAATGGGGCCCAAAGGGGGCAATTTGGTCAACAGATGAGCTGGACGGCTAAGAGACACCACCTAATGAGAAATGGGCGGATAATATACCAAAGGAAAAATGATTATTTGATACATGTTGGCGTCTTGTGAATTTATGTTGGTGCTTTGGAATGAGTTCTTGTGTTGGGACTTGGAGATAAATCAGAGACGAGCATTGATTCTTGTATATCTTGACCGAACAGTAGTTTTGTATAGGTAGGCTGATAATAGAAAGGAGTATTGCCAAGGAAACTGAGGGTATTTTTTATTTTTTTGTGCCCTTGTTTACTTAGTGTTTGGGAATAGAACAGGAGATAATTGGAGAAGGAGGAGGACCCACTGTTCTTGAACCACCCCCCCCCCCCCCGCCGCCGCCCTTAAAGGTTCATTCGGGATTATCTGTTAAAAGTTGATTTGCTCTGGATGAAGGATTCAAGAGTTACCACAATAAGGAGATAATTTATTTTTGTTCCTTTTTTACGAAAGTTGTTGATAAATTTGGTGACCGAGTGTAAATTACCTAGGGCGCAGAGACAGTTGAGAGGTTTGATAATGGTGTTTTTACGTACCTACCTTGGTTGGTCAAGTAAAGCGGTTTGATGGGCGAACGGTCTCAGATGGGTCAGAAGCAGAAAGGGCATTTTGATCACAGTATGTTGCTTTTAAAAGGCATATCGGAATCTAGTGCAGACGAAAATATGATTGCTAAAACATTATCATTGTGATACGTTGAGTTCTCTTTTTCTAAATCCAGACCACAAGCGTAAGAGAAGAAGCTTCGATGGGTATCAAGATGCGTGGTCACCCCCCTCATGACCATGTTTCCCCGCCTCAGGCTTTGAGGCCCAGGGAATAGCATCACCGACGTTTTTTGAAAACCGTTACCCGCCCATTATAGGCTTATCTAATAACGTATTAGGAAATTTCCGTCCCCAGAGATACATTGCGGACCATCCCCCCCGCCTTCCCCCACCACCAAAAAAAAAAAAAGGAATAAATGTGAAAGGTGGCATGGGAAAATAAAATACTCATGAATTCCTGAGTAAAGGTCCGAAGTGATAACCGATGAGTGAAGCCTAGGAAGTCAAAATCCCAATATAACGATTTCCCTCCATTGGGCATCTGTTCACAAGATATCCTCACTACCACTAGGACTCCGTTCAATTATGGTGAGCGTGGAGGAAGCCTCCAGAACTGGGTCCCACTGTCCGACGATCCAGTCTCCTGACAACAGCACCAAGAACAGTCTTGAGGACCGCCTCAGCAGAGAGAACCTTGGAACCAAGGGACCGGCTGTCAAACGTGACAGTGTCAACGATATCCCTGCATCCTCCGCCCTGAGTCGCCAAGCCATCATCCAATTCCTGAAGCGCCAGCGTGGCCTCCTTGTCACTGCCAACCTGGAAGAACTGGATACCAACCTGATGCGGCGGGGCCTGGTAGCTATCCAGCTTCTTGGCGATGTTGATAATGACGGCCTCCGGGTCATCAGTGGGCGAGCCGTCAGTGATGACAATCATGTTGATGGGCTTGACGCCGCAGTCCTCGGGATTACCGGTCCGATCGGCCGCTGTCTTCCAGCGCCTGAGGTATGGTTGAAGAATGTGGTTGATTCTCGTGCCTGTCGGAGTCCAACCGTTGGGACGCTTCACCTTGTTGTCGAAAATATCCTCGACCTGCTTTGCCGACTTAATTCCGAGATAGCCGCCGCCCTCGCCAGTGGAACTTGTGTTCTTGTGGTTAAGAAAGTAGATGTCGATGCCATCAGCGTCGTGGGAGGTGCAGACCGGGGCGATGGAGCGCAGGACGTCCCGAACTTCGGGCCAGCGGTTCTCGTGGGTCATTGAAGAGCTATCGTCAATGAGGAAGATCGTGTCAAAAAGGGCGAGGAATGCATAGGGATCGTCGGGAGATGTGATGCTGGGGTTGGACATGGCGGAAGAGTTTGACGGCGTCGGGGACGGCGCTCGGGCCGGATCAGCCCCGTGAATGTTGATAGCTGGGTTCTTGTCGTTCCTGGGCTGTTCAGAGTAAGGTGGAGGTGGGGCTCCAGTGTTGATGCCGGCGAAGGGGTTGTTGGATGAGAAGCTCGACTGGCCGCAACCCATTTTGTTCGGCGATGGCGAAGGAGATCGTGACCCCCTGAGTTTGTCCTTGAAGGAGCTAAATACGCTTCGTCGACTTCCTGTTGAGGAGACAGAGGATGCGCGAGACCGAGATTCGGC
Source organism: Cladorrhinum samala (assembly GCA_033576145.1). Taxonomy (NCBI): domain Eukaryota; kingdom Fungi; phylum Ascomycota; class Sordariomycetes; order Sordariales; family Podosporaceae; genus Cladorrhinum; species Cladorrhinum samala. Next base: position 62,458 of record MU865015.1, on the reverse strand, counting down.
CGTTGGCTGAAGATAGATGTCTGGCATTGTGGTCTGTGGAATGGTGAGACGCAAACGGCCGACGTCAAGTGGCAATGGCAACAGGGAAGTGCTGCAACCCGGACTTATAGGATGGGGTGATTGCTCCTGCCTGCTGAGACGACTTGGGCAGTTGCGAGTCTGTGCTTGCAAGTCTGTGACTCTTCAGTTTTGGGTCAAATGATGATGCGCCCCGAATTCCTTTATCAACCCGGAAGTACATGTGTAGGTTGCTCTTTCTCATGCCTAGGCTCGAGAGGGGTAATGTCAAAGCAATCTCGCCAGCTCGTAAATCTGCCTGATTCTCCAGGCCATCCTCTTCTTACACTGCACAGGAGAGACTTTCATGTTCTCATGTACATCATCTTATCGGGGGCTGTGGCTGTGTCGCAGCTGCGGGGGCGCAACCCCTTCCCACGGGCCATGGCTCGCGGCGCAGCATCAATAGTGCTGAGACCGAAAGCGCAAGGCAACTGTCAAGGCGGACAATTTCACGCCGAAAAAAATACACTAAAAAAAACATCAAGCATTCCGATTGCCGAGTTTTAAATCCACCCGGCCGCTGCATTGCGCATTGCCCTGAGGCTCAACGTCGATTTATGCAAGTCATGAGGGTGGCCCGGGCGGCAGATGATACAATTTCGAAGCTGAGCTTCGAAATAATCTGGCTTTCAGCAGGCTGCCCTTGAAACTGCCGCGGCAGTGTAAGCGAGATGTCCAAACTCAAACTACCCTTTCCCATGAAGCCTTCTAGAATCTCTCCAAGCAGCAGCGAGCCTTGGCGTGGCTGGAGGTTCGCCTAGCCTTGACCTGGGCCGAGCCCAACACGTGCTTAATTCCATGGCTGAATTACCCTCATCGAAAGGCAATGGAAAATCGCGCGATCGATTTTGAGCCGCCATCTCGAGGCATAATCACTGGCCGTCGGTATCGCAAAGTCGAAAGGGCCGATGGCGAAACCAGAGGGCGCGCAGCGCGTGACAGGAATCGAGATGATGAATGGGTGAGCGTCGATAAGCCTGAAGGGACACGGAGAGGCCGGCAGATGGGAGTTTCACAAGATATATAATGCCACAGAAAACAGCTGAGGGCCAGTACATATGTCCTTGCGTGCCTTGGCAGGGGAAAGCTGAAGCCTTTCCTAGATCACTTCGTGCCCTGTGCTGTGATACCCCGCAACGCCCCACCTCAGTTTGCATCCACTTCTGGCTTGCAGTGGGGGGGGTTGATGATCGTGAAGATCGGCATGCAAAGCTGAGGGGTTCACGGATCCACACTTATAAGCTTCGTGGTCTTTAGTCTTGGGGTCCACGCCCAACGTCCAACATCAAACGTTTGTCAACGTGGTGCAGAATAACGAATATTTTGTTGGGAGATGCCTATGGAACTCACTGTAAATGCCAGATAGAGCTCCGAAGGCCGTTAAGCATTTTAAAGAAGCCATTTGTCGGGTCTTGATATATTCACACTGCATGACTCGTTGGGAACACCATAGGAAGCCGGAAAATATGGAAGACTGAGAGGGATTTTGAACATGGAGATGCCGTTATCTGCCGGACTAAATATTTAATACCTACTACCTGAAAGTGGAATCTCGACATCCTGTGGCGCAGAGCTTGGGCAGCAAAGCCATCCTATTTGCAGCTTCTGCTTGCTCCCGGCCACTAATATCGCCACGTTCCCGAGCTGCATCGTGTGCATCTATCATGTTGCGGTGTAGGAGCTTTTCTTCTTCCGCTCCAGCATTTTGTGGTGAATTGTGAGACTTTGGTGGGGCATTACCTGGCACACGTTTTCCGACTGTGCCATTGAGGTGCCACTCGTCGCCTCCTCCAGAGCTCCGAGTTTGGCAGGGAATTACCGACTAATTACTCTGTTGCTTTAAAACGGCCAGGTTCGCAACTTTTTTTTTTTTTTTTTTTTTCAGCGTTGGATGTCTTACTTCCTTTTGCTTTTCATAATTCACCACCATCATGTCGGGGTTTAGCAATCGCAAGTTCAGCATCAACCGCAACACGGGTGTGCCTCGACCTGCCCGTCGTTTCTCCCTCTCGGAAGGTGGTCTGAACGGTAGGTAAATCCAAAATATCAATTAACCATACCTTGGCTGTCTATCGCACATGTTATATAGGATGCTGATCGTGTTTTTCTTCTTTTCCAAATTGCAGAGGCGAGCAGCAAGGTCCACCGTCAGTTCCGTGCGGCCCATGAAGGCCACCTCCCGCATGCTGGCCTCGACGCCACCAGAGCGTCCACCGGTGTGGTTTGGTGCACCGAGCGGGCCGCAGAACATGGCTTCCTGGAGGAACCCGACAAGTGGGCCAACCTAGGTCGTACGTACTTATCCCCCATCGTTGGGCAAGACCGAAAACTCACAGGCTTGAACAGAGGGTGCCCCTGAGGTCGAAGACGAAATTGAGGGTTGCTTCGCCCGTCCCAAGGCCATCGATGTCAGCCTGAATAGCCGCGAGTATGGCCCTACTGCGGGTATAAAACCGTTGAGAGAGGCTGTTGCTCGTCTCTACAACGAGATGCACCGCAAGGGAAAGGCCTCTCAGTACACCTGGGAAAATGTTGCCATCGTTCCTGGTGGCCGCGCAGGCTTGATCCGTATCGCCGCTGTTCTCAATAACGCCTACGTCGGCTTTTTTATTCCAGACTATACTGGTGAGTAATTGCATGCCCAAAATTTAGAGGCCAAAGTAACTGAATGTGTAACAAGCGTACAATGAAATGCTTTCGCTCTTCAAGAACGTATGAAACCCATAAGAAACAACCCCCTAAGGCTCCATATTTACAAAACCATCTAGTTTGCCGCCATCCCCGTTCCTCTTGCCGAAGAAGATGGCTACCACATCCATCCCGAGAAGATCGCCGAAGAGATAGCCCGCGGCACCAGTGTCATTATCACGTCCAACCCTCGCAACCCCACCGGCCTCGTCGTCACGAACCCTGAGCTGGCCGAGATCCAGGACATTTGCCGCGAGCGTGCCACCCTCGTCAGCGACGAGTTCTACTCTGGTTACAACTACACCAGCAACTGCGATGGCAGCACCATTAGTGCTGCTGTAAGTCTATATACCGCACTCCATCTCTGCTGTTTGTTATCGTTACTAAAACTCTCTTCCAGGAGAACGTAATCGACGTTGACGAAGATGACGTTCTGATTATTGACGGTCTGACCAAGCGCTTCCGTTTGCCAGGTTGGCGTGTAGCCTGGATCCTGGGTCCTAAGGAATTCATCAAGGCGTTTGTTTACCCACCCCCACTTTTCCGACTTGTAGGCCATCTCCTAATCTCATTCTCAGCATCGGTTCCTGCGGTTCCTATCTCGACGGCGGCACCAACGTTCCCTTCCAAGAAGCAGCCATTCCCATGCTGGAGCCGGAACTGGTCAGGAAGGAGATGGTTGCCCTGCAGACCCATTTCCGCTCCAAGAGGGACTATGTCATTGAACGTCTTCGAAAAATGGGATTCGGTTTCCCTTTTGTGCCCGATTCGACGTTTTATATTTGGCTGAATCTCGAGAACCTGCCCGCTCCGATTGCAGACGGACTGAACTTCTTCCAGGCGTGTTTGGAGGAGAAGGTCATTGTTGTCCCCGGTATCTTTTTCGATTTGAACCCGGCGAGGCGGAGAGATCTGTTTGATAGTCCGTGCCATCATTTTGTTAGGTTCTCGTATGGACCTAAGATGGACGTGCTTAAGATGGGCTGTGATGGGATTGAGAGAGTTGTTAACAAGTGAGTCTTTTTCTTTCTTTGATGACCAGGTGTTACAGAGGAATGGGGAAATACTGACAACACATGATATAACAGGTTCCGGAATTTGGTGAGCCATAATACCAATTAATAGGTAGACAGCTGACCGGCTGAGGAGAAGATGGGTGGATGATAGGGAGGAGGTTGATACATAGAGGGTGTCACCGTCAAGCACCATCTTCTTTTTCGAGCAGCAGTGGCTTCTATATACCCGAAGAAGGCGCTGTCGCTTCGTCAACTCTGATCACTCAAATTTTTAAAAAATAAAACCAAACAATGCCCAAACCGATTCTTTTACCAACAAGGTTTTCTAATCCACCCTTGACTAGTCCCAATGGCCATTACCAAATTCATCAAGTACAACTATATTGAGTTTTCTGTTCCCAATCTCGATTAGTTTACTTTCGGATGTCAACAATATCGCTTTGAATCTTGTACAGCTCTTGTGTATCAAGTCCGGGATGGGATATCTCACGACGAGCTCCGGCTCTCTTGGTAGCTTGGAGCGTAGCAACAGCAGGATGATAGTACGACTCAATAAAATTCAAAACAAATCATTTCACTAAATTTGATCCCCTGAGATTTGGCATTAGAATTATTGTATTCTCTCCCACCCCCCCCCCTCCTTTTCTCTTTCTTTCTCAAAGAGAAATAGTAGATGAGATAAACGGCGAACGTGGAGGAAGCAAAAAAAAAAAAAAAAAAAAAAAACAGAAGAAAAAAATATAGAGAGATGTAATATATGGGCAAAGGAGCTTTGTTCTACGACTGGGATTTGAGCCGTGGGGTATTCGTTTTTACAATCTCCACCGTGATTTGTTCACAGGTCCCCCTTTCTCTTGACTACGTTATGCCATGTATCAATGTGTCAATACAGCCAGCCGACACAATGCGCGAGGAAATGAGTTAGCTGAGCCCCAGTGCATATTTCTGGTTAATTACTCTAGTCTAGAACGAAGTGCTGTGGGTTTGTATGTCCTCAGTGTTGAGCAAGGTCACTACCTAGTTGGGCATGATGACTGTTTTCTAGGCGGGCAATTTTGATTTGATGTCCGAAGATCGAGAGGTGCTGTTGTCGGGTTGAGAATACCTAATTCAGGTTGGGCTTGCGACGGACGCTAGGCACCCCGCGAATAGCTTCAGAAGTAAATAGTTATGTCGAGAATATGGGGCGCTATATCTATCGTCAATACGGGGGAACGCATCTAGATTTACGTTATGATGAACAACTGGATGTTGGGAGGGGCACGGGGGCAGAATTTGTCTCCTATGCTCATGTTCAGGGGTTTGTTATTGTTCCTCCAAAGGGCCTGCTTATGCATCTCCACGCCAGTCAATAGCCAGCGCCAACAGAGGCTTATGGGCCGGTCGAACGCGCCGAATACCTGGCATTACCCTTGCCGTTGCGTGGTATGCTTGTGCGCGCCTGGCGTTGCCCGCAAAGTATTGTAATAAGTAACATTTGCGGTACGTACTGCCCCTTCCCTTCCGGCGCGTCTGGCCAGGCCGAGGCTTTCCTGCACGAAGAGGAATTTTCCGTCATGTAATTTGGATATTTCTCGAGGCGCGATCGTTCGTCGTGATGGCGCAAAGGCCGGATGTCTTGCTGTCGTGGGGGTAACCTGCCAGCGGTAACACGGTGGCGAAATGGGATAGGAGTTTTTGACTGGGAAGCGCAGGAAAGTGACCAAAAGGGGCTCGTTACGGAATGGTGTCGGCCAATTTATGGGGGGAGAGAGTTATAAAAGCTCCCATGAACGGAAGAAACGAGGTTCAGAGATGGAAGAGACTCGCACAACGATGGAAGACAGAGTTGGAGACATTGTATTGGCCGTATTTGCGAGAAAGTGGCCGTTATAGTAAGCCTAGAAGAATGTGTTTGAGGAGAGAATGGATGAGCCATTGAAGACAAACCGTTCAGAACCGAGGAGAAAACGCTGACTGCTCTGTGAGCATGTACTCCGCTGCTAAGTTAGGGGGTCAACGTCCTCACCCTCGACCTATTCTTGCGTTGGGCACAAAGACACGAGAGAAGCCTGGGACCTCGAGGCACGCGACCCCCCCCTCGCGACCAACCCCCCGCGTCAACCATTAATTAGGATGTGATCTAGACGTAGTACAATGGGGCAAACTCTGAACTATTGTAACACTGTTGCGGATCAGGTAGAGGCCGAGGCAGGCCGACCAAGGGAAGATCGAAACAAAGTACTAGTCGCTTACCCCCACGTCCCAAGTCAGAGTGCCGCCGAGCTGAACATGCCCAGATGCCATTCATGGAAACAGGATTCGTCCCGCAGTCAGACGGACAAGGTCGGGTGCATGTCCCGCGAGTTTTTTTTACCCCATACAAATCATGGACCCTTGGTTTTCGTTTGCTTGATCTGGCCAGGGACTTGTGGGAGGATGTGCGGGAAGACCCCATCTGTTCGAGGAACGTGCTTCAGAGGAAAGCACGAAGAAGAAAGAAGGAGGAGGAGCAGGAAGGTGACAATGCATCTAACCGGTTAGGGAGGCAACAATGACAAGATGTGGGAATCGAAGTGGATTTGGTCTTTCCATGTTTTCCTTTGAGAAGAAACAGGTCTTGCCCTCGCTTTGGTGTGTCTGGCTACCGTCGGAAACGGGAGGCTACCAAAACAGACAGACTAAGAACTTAGCACATTAAAGGAAGATGAGGCCTTCCGACCAGAAGATTGCGTGATTGGAGTCCCCGGGCTCTCGTTGGCGGCCCTAGGTAAGGGGTGTTGATGAGCTTTGTGTGATAATTGCACGGGGGTTTGGCAACAAGTCTGAACCATCCCAAATTATTAGGGCTTTCATGAGGAACTCTTCTCTTCTCTATGTGGTGATTGAAAATAAGCATTTCTGGTTGATGGCGCCATTCCCTGGAAAATGCCAATGGTGACGACCCCTTACCCATAACAAAGGGTTCTTTTCTTGGCACTATTTTCAAGGTGAAGTAGGGGCAATCCCGAGGTGAACAAAACACACCGGTAACATACGCTGTAATATACATGCAATAGTGTTGTAAATTTTGGTGACGATTCTAGATGTTTCCAGTAAAAGAATGAAACACCATCATAACTATCTTCTCAAAAAAACAAATGAAAATCCAAACTCAACAACACGCATCGAGAGAAAATCAAAAATCAAAACGCAGCAAACCACACGGCTTATGCCACTTATGAGTGAGAGAGAGTGTGTGGTGTACATCCCCTCCGCCTGCTAGATCGATCGAGAGATCAAACCATCTATCTACTTCTCACCATCTCCTTCCACATCAAGCGATCACCTCATTTTTCAATATCAACCAAAATAAAAAAGAACCTTGTTTAATCATACACCACACCAATCCACTCTGAAGTCCCCCCCCCCAAAAAAAAAGTTCAACATCGGAGATTCCAACTCCACCCCATTCAACTCGCACCAACAAACTCACAATATACACCACACAACCACAGAGTCCGGGGGGTGAATTCAACGAAACCCTCCCTTTTGATGCCTCTCACCGCCAAGCTCATCCGCCGTACCGTCGCTATCGCATCGCGCAGCATCTCCGGGCACTACAACCTTCCCTGCAAGAACACTGCTGGCATTGCGATTTCCAGAGCAACCATGTCCTCCTCCTCCTCCTCCTCCTCCTCCTCACAGCACAACCAAAGCACGTCATCACCTCCCCCCCTCACGTCACCCTCTAATCTCACACCCCACTCCTCAGACTCGACCGGCGCAACAATTTCACCACAGCCGCTCCTGCCCGCCCCGGATTCTGCTTCCGCCGCCCAGGAAACAGACGACGCCGCCACCACCACCGTGCAAGTAAACGGCGCCCCAGTGATCCTCGACAAGCTTGGACCAATGGTCGTGGGCCGGGACGGCACGCTCTCGCGCATAGCAAACTGGCACGAGATGAGCGAGTTCGAACGGGAAAACACCCTGAGGATTCTGGGCAAGAGGAATCAGTTGCGGCTCAAAAACTTGAGGCAAGGTTTGGATGCTGCTGATGAAAAGAAGGACGAGTAAAAAGTGTAATTATATCACGAAGGGCCAAAAAAAAAAAAAAAAAAAAAAAAAATTAGAGATAGGACCCATTACGAATTGCTCAGATGACCGTGCTTATATTTATATATATATAATATTTTTTTTTCTTGATATTTGTCTCTTTTGTACGCACATGAAAAGATCGAGATGTGTCAATTCTTCTCAATATCAATCAATATAACCTGGATCAAAACAGAGGACCCCATGAATTTCACAGGCTCTCTCAATCCTAACATCTCACACCCCCTTCTTTCCTTCCTGTCGTTTGCGCGATCATGTCCATTCGTGATAATCGTAATGTCGTGGGCAAACGGCCTATTAGACATACATATTCCACTCCTGTGATAGCAGTAGGAAAATTTAACCATTTCAGGTAAGAGGAATAGTTGTCCGTAACCACCCTCCCCCCTCCCTCCCCCCCCAAAAAAGGAACTTGAAAACTCCGCCGTTGCGATAAAATGACCAAAAACTGCCAAAAAGAAAAAAAAAAAGACAAAAGCCTTCCCGTAGTTCAACACCTCTAATCACCAATTGCCCTTCTATCGACCATCATTATTTGCCTTGCCAAACCTTCTTCCATACCAAGGGTTGAAAGTCCCTTGACGGAACAAAGAGAATAACAACGCAAAAACGCCTCGATGATGAGAATGATAATACTGTAATATCCGTACAGCCCCCCCCCCCCCCAACCAAACAGTACGCTCCAGCCCAAACCCAACCCTAACAAAAGAAAACTCGACAGAACCAAAAAAAAGAGAGGATTTCATCTTTCAGTTCCTTAATTTTTGGTAATCTTGTTCTCTGTATCATCGACGGCGGTTGTTGAGCTCGCGGCGCTGATGCTGTCCTTTATTTTTCCTTTGGCTTCTCTTGCGGCAAACTCCTGGAAGAACTTCTCCAGTAGATCTTGTTTATCACCGTGCTTCTCGGTAACGAGGCTCTTGAGCCACTTGTTTTCGGTCTCAAGGGCAGAGATACGTCCTTCAAGCATGGTCACCTTCTCGGTCATCTCCTTGGCCGACTTCTCGAGAGCCTGCTCCCTCTGCTTTTTCTTGATGCGGAAGCGGGCGCTCGCGGCCGTATTGCGTCGTCGCTTGTCCTCCTCAGCAGCTACGCGCGACGCATCCTCGAAGCTAAGGACGCGGTTAGGACCACTAGATCGGCGCTCAGCTTCCTGCCGGCTCTCGCCCCCAACATGAGGAGCGGGTACATACCCTGGCTGGTGGTGTTGCGGTGCTGGACGAGGATAGGCGGATTGGGGGGTAGGCTGGATAGGCTGGAGACCGTTTAGGGTGTCTGGGAAGGCTGGGACGGTGGGCGAGGTGTAGGTGCTGGTAAAGTCGCCAAAGCTGAAGTCGCCTGGAGACATTGTGCCATGGTCAGCAAAAAGGAAACGTAATCGATCCGCGACGAGGACAATTCAGCAAGATGCCATCCAAAAAAAGAAGCTAAGGATAACGGTCGCGCCGCCGACGGGAAGGGCGGAGAGCCAGGGATATTGAGCCAAAAGCCATGGCATTTTCAGACGCACACAGTTGCTGCCCCATGGCCGATGGTGCAATCGGCCCCAGGTCACAAGAAATGGCATCATCGTCGGCATCGACGATCATTTGTCAGCGCCATTTAGGCGTGGGCCAGCCCAACCAGGCCCTGGAAGGGAGCGCCTGCGAGCCTGCGCTCTTCAGCTGCATGTTAAGCAGTTGACTGTAAGACCAACCCCTCCCCTCAATCATACCGCGGCCGAAAAGCATGGGGGTGCTCTGAAGGAAGATGAATGAGGGTGGGGGTCGCTCCACGGTTGCGAGCGCATTCCCCGATTTGTGATAAGAAAGATGAAGTTCTTTGGCCTATCACTTGGCCGCCCCCCCCCACTCCACACCATTCCCCAGCGCAGTCGTCCTAGATGTTGATCTTATGCGTTTCCTAGCCGGCGCGCAAGGCCACTTGCCCTCGCTATGGCCGGTAAAATTGAAGATGCAGAAAAAGGAAAAAGAAAGGCCCCCCCCCCAAAAAAAAAAGCTTAAATGACGTGGAAGAAAAAGAAGCAGACAAGGCAGAGGAAAATTTTTAATGAAATATGGCAGAGAATTGAACAAGTGAAACATGACGGAAAAATAAATGGGAAGCACTAACCTGCCATGTTGAAGTCGAAGCCCGCTGGGAAATCGCCCATGATCGAGTCAGTCGCGGACGTCACATCTTCAGTTGGTGATTGTGTCGTGTCCGGCTTGACTGGCGGAGCTTGGTAGTCTGTGTTCTGTCCCGTCTCGAAGTCGAAGAATTGCGTGTTTGTAAATAGCGCGAGGTCCTTGGCGAGGTCTTCGTCTGTAATAAATGTCTCCTCCCCAGCGGGTTCCTGAACGTTCAAGTTGCGTAGGTACTGGGAAACATTGACTCCCCTTCGGGCGCCCGTGTACGACATGTTGTCTCGAATGCGATGTGCCTTCTCGTCCGAGAAATTGATTGCGAGCCGCCCCTCTGGCGCAGCGGCGGGCGTCGATAAACTCGATCGATTTCCGCAGAGGTCGATAGAAATCTCTGGCCTTCCAACCTGAACGGCGGACTAAATCGGTTTTGTGTAAAGGTCTCCGGGCAGCGAGGTGTTATCTCGGCGGCCGAAGTGCTACTCGGCTTTCACTCTCGGCTTCGATTTTCAGAAGGGACTTTTGAGGCGGCGAGTCAGAGGCGAGAAAAAGCGGGACGGCGGGCGGGCTGAAACAAAGAGTTAGGGGATATGCGTTGTTGACGGGAGCCACTTTGTTGACGATGGCTTCAATTGTGATGTCGAAATGGAAGACGCTGGCCAGAAGAATTGAAGAGTTCAAAAATCAGGTAGGAGGCAGTGGAGGGCACCTGGGAAGACAGCCTGTGTGAATGTGGATTTCCCAGAAGCTCCCGCTAGCCCACGGTCCGATGCTTGCAATTAGTCAGACCAGAATGGGGATCCCACGCCTTCGGTAGAATTCAGAAATTGGCCCCTCTTTCGAGATCCCTCAAAAGCTCCAATCACAGCCGAGAACCACCCGGTGGGGGTATTTTCATCACCACTCTGCGTTAGCAATCGCAGCGCACCCACTTGCAAATTGCGACCTTGGTAGAAAACAGCTGCTGGCATCACCTCACCACACCTCGTCGGCGTCACCACATGTTTCCTCAAGGCTCTTTGTCCCCAACTGACGTTACTACGGCACGCATCTGTTATCAGCAAGTGGTCCGAACAGCGTCTTTGTTCCTTTTATTTCCTAGTCCTGACTCAATTCCCCGAGTCAATACCGCCGAGGACAGCAACACCGGTCAATGCCTGCATTATATATTCACCGGAGTCTACCGGAAGGCCTTCAAAAGCAACCTTGCTTTCAAATCATCGAGCTTGCGAGTGTCCAATTCGGTGGGGCATTTTGCCACGCCTCTCGGTAAATCGACGAGCTCGCCCTGATCTGCACAGTGGTGATGCAGTGGAAGGCGTCAGCCAACGTCGATAGTGGGTCGGTGGTAATGGGCTTTTTTTTGGTCCTTGCAGTCTCTGTGAAAAAGCTTTGCCGGTGCCAACGGCGGTCGGAACACCTAAAATGGCAATACGCCGTGGGGTGTCCCACCTCATACTTGTACTGTATAAGGCCTGTCTCCCGCTGCTCCGAGCTCGGCTCACCCCGAGAAGCCATAACTCTGGACAGTAGTGTACCTGAACCGTAACCGACCCGGAAGTTACGGTGAAGCGGAAGTTTCAAGGCCTTGACACAACTTATTGCCCCGAGTTCTTCAACCTGCTCGTGGAACGCGTGGAAAAGAAAAGTAATGGCTAGATAACTCTCGAGGCTCACATGGAATAGCGTCGGCACGCTTTCCCTGCTGTGTCATCCAAGTGCAAGGAAAACTGTGGTGTTCAAACGTTCGCAAAGATGGAAAGCCAGGCAAAAGAGGTGCGGGGTACGAACGCACAGGCCACTTCAAGCCTAGGCCTGAGAGTGACACTGAACACCCCAATCAACGCGTGCTGAAACCGCACTCTGGGCAAGTTTGTTGTTGGTGCGGCGCTGCGTGGGGGTTTTTCGAACTCAATCTGCCCGGTCCCCATCACGGGGATTGGTATCACATGTCCCGAACTTGCGGCGGGTGGTTGCAGTTGTTTGTTGCTCTACCGTTCCGGATTCTCGGAGCTAACATACGAACCCGGACCGGACAACCGGTCCAGAACACGGGGGCCCTCTTTTAAGACTATTGTTATCTTCCTGCTACAATAGTGTCGTCCAATCAGGATTCATTGCCCGTCCCATATCACCACCCTCACCGTCCTCATCCTCAGTCACCACAAAAAAAATGTCACGGATCTCAGTCCCCACAACGGCGCGTCTGCCGTCGACATTACGCGTCGAACCATCAAACCCAACAGTAATAAAAATTCTCAACCGATTATCACGACCATCACTCATTTCCCTCGCGTTAGAATGGTTAGACGAGAACCACCTCCCTCTCGCAGTGCCATATCTTCGCGATGATGAAGATGACGGCCAAGATGAAAATGATTTTTACCCACCAGAGACCTCGCCGGGGGCCTTGCAAGAGGAATACAGATCCCTCCAGGCCCGAAAAGGCTCCAAAAGAGAAATCATAGATCGCATCACGACCGGAGACTGGCGGCACGGGCTCACCCTCTACCAGCTCGCCATGGCGGACCTGCAATACCTCTACGACCATCCAACGTCTCAGAAGTGGTCCGCTTACCGTATCGTCCCCCTGAAACCCGCCTCGGACCCAGAAGGCGACGAAAACCCTCAAGAGGTCGACAGGACCTCGCTCGTGGTCCCTCCTTTCCATCCATCAGTCTTTTTGAAATCCCTCCAGACCCAGATCCTACCGGACATCAAAGCGCACTACCAGTTTGACCGGCACAAGACGTTAGCCTTGATGATTCTCCGAATATTTATCCTCGACTCGCCGTACAGCACCAACCTCTCGCTTTCCTCCTCGTTTGACAGCTCAAGAACTTTTTACATAGCCTTCCCGGACGCTTCTCCGCATGTTTACCTCTCCAGACCGCAAACCGTGGGCGCCGCCTCGGCGGCGGCGTCCTCGGGCGGCGAGGCAAAGTCGCTTCGGAATCTGATAGTGGAAGGCATCCCCAAGGCTCTGTCACGGCCCCGACAGAGATTCGCCTTGACCTCCACGTCCTTGACCACTCGCAACCTGGAGGAGATGCTGGAACGAAGAGGAAGCGCCAGGACCAATTCTGCAGGGGGCGGGTGGAGTGTTTATGCGGACGAGAAGGTCAAGGAGAGCCCGCTGCAGACCGTGTTACCTAGTCCTCCTTTATCGGAGGATGGAGTAGGCAAGGAAGGTGGGAAGAGGCGGAGGGGGAAGGAGGAGGCGGGGCTGATCACTCAAGCGGAAAGGAAAGTGGAACAGGCAATGAAGAGGGCGAGGCTGGTTGCGAAAGCAAGGTTTGGTGAAACGGCAAAAGTGGGGGACGGGAAGGGCGTGGAGAGGGTCGATCTGGTTCTAGAGGACAAATTTCCTGATTTTAGTGACGATGAGGATGAGGCTGCAGGGGAAGGGAACAGGGAAGGAAGGCTGCGAAGACGGGAACCTGGTGGACCAAGCGTAAGGGGAGGCGGTGTTGAGATGGATCTGGATCGCATGGATGTAGATGAACAGGATGACCAGAGAGAAATGGATGCGGTGGGAAGCGACTGGAGGCCGTTCGTGAGACTTACTTTCCATGGGAGCCACGTATTCGCGGGGATCAGGCAGTTGGTCGAGTGCGGGGTTATCGATGGTGAGAAGATGCCGGGTTGGATGACTGGCGAGGAGGGCGTCACGATGGGGGCTGTGAGAAATGGGAGAATAAGAGGGCATAAAGGGTCTGGGTTGTGAGGAGCACTCGGTTGGTTAAGCTCGAGCATATGACATTGTACGGATATATGGGCATGGCTCAGATTTGTAGAAATTAGCATGCCTTGGGCCGCGAGCAAATAAATAGCAAACGATACCCCTGACAGGTTGTAACAGAGAATATATATATATATAAATCTATGGGATAATGACAAAGGACTAATTCTAAACGCGCAGTTTCTCTATCGCCTTAATTCTTGTCTATCATTCTACGTTGAAAACCTTGACAGTATTCGCCCAAGCAGCTTCGCAAACCTCCTCAACCGAAACCCCCTTTATTCCAGCCACAATCCTCGCTATCCGCTCAATCGTACAAGGCTCGTTCCGCCCCTTGACCATGGCCCCCTCCTCCCACTTCTCCTTCTTGACAACCTTGAACCGGTCAGGGACCTCGGATTCTTTTTTCTGGTTCTTCTTTTGCTGAGGTTGCTGGGGTTGTGCCTTCTTTGGCCGCCTCTGGCGTCGTGCAGGCTCAGCATCATTGTTCTCTCCCTCAACTTTAAGCGTTTCAACTCCATCGGTCGCCTTCCTCAGCGCCTCTTTCTCTTTCTCTTCCTCTTCCTTTGCCTTTCTAGCTTCTTCCTCCTCGGCCTTCTTCTTAGCCTCCTCTTCCTCTTCCTTCTTTCTCAGCTCCTCCTCTTCCCTCTTCTTCCTAGCCTCCTCCCATTCAACCAGATACTTCCACCCCTCGTGCGTCGGCCTTACCTCGCACCATGGTCCGTCCGTTTCAATCATCAACCGGTCCAAGCTGACTTCTTTCACCACCGCGCAGTTCTCTGCCGTCTTGAAACTGCACCCGTTGATGCCGATATACAGCCCGAGCTCCATCAGTTCCTTCATTTCTTCTACAGTTCCGGTGAAGCTGTGAACCACTCCGCCCTTCTCTAGCCTTTCTAACTTATCACCGAACGCATCCTTGAGCAGACGCACAAAGTCCTCGTGCGCAGCCCGAGAGTGCAGGAACAGAGGTAGTTGGGGAGTAAGAGACGCGGCCAGCTTGAGCTGAACGGCGAAAGAATGGAGCTGGACTTCCTTGGAGGCGTAGTGCAGCCTGTCGTAGTCCAGACCAAACTCTCCGAAGGCGACCAGCTGGTTTTTTGGAGCAGAGGTGATGAATTCTTTCAAGTCCTTGACAATGACTTCGCTTCGGGCGAGGTCAACCCCTTCCCCGTCCAGGATGGGCTTGGTCGGGTCAGGACCGCAGGCGGGAGTGTGCTCTTCTGGTTGGCCATCTTCGCCCTCGGATTGAGACTCGTCGTGGTGTTTGTGGTGGGAAGGACTAAAGATTGAGGACGAGCAGGGGTGGATGCCGGCTGTCGAGTAGACAGTGTTTGGGAATTCCTGGGCGAGTTTGAGTGCGTCTCTCGAGCTCTTGAAGGATGAGCCGGTCACGATGAGCTTGGTGCACCCTACTTCGACTGCTCGAGAGACTACACCCTTTAGATCGTCTGGATGTTTGGATTTGCCATGGTAACGCCCACGAAAGATTGGGTCGGCTAGGTTGATGCCGATCTGGTGGGGGTGGAACGAAGATCCGAGGTTAGGCTTTGAGGCGTAAGAGATTACCCAGCGAAAGTCAACTTACATCGATATATCTGGTCTTGTAAGTATTGAATTGAGGCGTAGTGTTGTCGGCCATCTTGGCTGGAAGTGATGAAAAGCTGTGTGAACCCGAGGTCCCTGGAAATTTAGGATGTGCGATGATGCGTGATATTGAGGGTGGACTCCTCAGCCTCATGTTATACAAAATGTCTCTTGTTGACTTTGACTCACAAGGAAGTTGTCCTCAAGAGTCAGACATGTCCTCAATGAGGTCCCCCGGGTGCTGGCCCGGTCTTGGCGCAGCTGTTGGGTGCTTGAAATATCTTGACAAGGGGGTTCTGCCCCCTCCGTCGGATCACGCTAACGCAAAAATGGTTGATTTGATGTCGCACGACAAACGGGTGCGTTTGCTGACGGCCACGACCAGGAATAAAAGATAAAAAAAAAACCAAAAAAAAATAACATGAAATAAGGAGAGGGAAGTCCCCTCAATGATTGATTATGATATATTAAAAGGGTTTATATAATAGAGGGACGGAACTTGTTCTTATTTCGCAGCCTCTCTTCAGCTAACCCAGAACCTTCAAGAGAATCTAAGCCACCTGAAGCCACCAGAGACAGAGGCAAGCAGATGGCATGAGACTGAGCCGTGCAGCAAAGTTACTTTCAGTGTGCTACACGGATAATAGAAGTCCCGCTTTGGATTTCAAATCTTCAATAGTTTATTACCGCCATCGCAATTCTGCCTGGCGTTGCCTGGACATTGAGAATTATTAGCACATGGATACCTTCTTGTTCAAGGCTCAACGCCCCTCGAATGGCGGGGCATCCCTTGTCCTTCAGGGGACCTTATCAGCGGTCGAGCCTATCCATTGGCCCTGATCGGTACCAATGGCAGGCCCAAGCGTTTGTTTAATGGAAGCGGGGGCACAGCAACGCGTCAAAAATCTGGTGGCACGCGTATCCAGAACGCGATCCACCACATCTTGCCTCTTAAAAGAGTGCAGCGTTAATGTAGCAAAGCTCCTCCTCCCCTCTCTTTTGCATCCTCCACCCACCACCACCAAAAGAGAAACACCCCTCACGA
The DNA here is from genome assembly GCA_033576145.1 of Cladorrhinum samala. Lineage (NCBI taxonomy): Eukaryota > Fungi > Ascomycota > Sordariomycetes > Sordariales > Podosporaceae > Cladorrhinum > Cladorrhinum samala. The sequence goes on along the minus strand of MU865015.1, from coordinate 46,120 downwards.
CTGTTTTTTGTTCCCCCCCAAAAAAAACAGCCTTAATTCCTTCTGTATAATACCCGACAGGCATTCAATTGTTTGTTCCCCCCTCCCTGCAGCAGCGAGTTGACGTTGCGTGCTCTTGAAGGAATTTTCTGCGTGCTTTGCGTCCCTCTTTGTTCTCTCCACATCCGAAGCCATGTACGTCAAGAAGCGCGATGGGCGCCAGGAGCGCGTTCAGTTCGACAAGATCACGGCACGTGTCTCGAGGCTTTGCTACGGCCTGGACATGGACCATGTCGACCCCGTCGCTATCACTCAGAAGGTCATCTCGGGGGTTTATGGTGGTGTCACAACCGCTCAGCTCGACGATCTCGTAAGTCTCGCAGCAGAGAAAGCTCACGTCTCTCGGCCAAGATGCTGACCTCTCCGCCGTTCAGGCCGCCGAGACCGCCGCCTACATGACCGTCACCCACCCCGACTACGCCATCCTCGCCGCCCGTATCGCCGTCTCAAACCTCCACAAGCAGACCAAGAAGCAATGGTCGTCAGTTGTGAGCGACCTGTACCACTACGTCAACCCCAAGAACAACCGGGCGTCTCCAATGATCGCCAAGGAGACTTACGAATGCGTAATGCGCCACAAGGAGGAGCTTGATTCCGCCATCGTCTATGATCGCGACTTCAACTACCAGTATTTCGGTTTCAAGACTTTGGAGCGGTCCTACCTTCTCAAGCTCGACGGCAAGATTGTCGAGAGGCCCCAGCACATGATCATGCGTGTGGCTGTCGGTATTTGGGGGGACAATATTGAGCGAGTCTTGGAGACATATAACTACATGTCTCTCAAGTTTTTTACTCATGCCTCGCCAACTCTCTTCAACGCCGGCACCCCCCAGGCCCAGCTCTCATCGTGCTTCCTGGTCGACATGAAGGATGACAGCATTGATGGAATTTACGATACCCTCAAGACTTGCGCTATGATCTCCAAGATGGCCGGCGGTATCGGCCTCAACATCCATCGCATCCGCGCAACTGGCTCATACATTGCCGGGACCAACGGAACCTCCAACGGCATCGTTCCCATGCTTCGCGTCTTCAACAACACTGCCCGTTATGTCGACCAAGGCGGCAACAAGCGCCCCGGCGCCTTTGCCATCTACCTTGAGCCTTGGCACGCCGATGTCTTTGAGTTCCTCGACCTCCGCAAGAACCACGGAAAGGAGGAGGTTCGTGCTCGCGACCTTTTCCTCGCCCTTTGGATTCCGGATCTCTTCATGAAGCGCGTCGAGAAGAACGGCGAGTGGACGCTCATGTGCCCCAACGAGTGCCCCGGCCTTGCCGACTGCTACGGCGAGGAGTTCGAGGCCCTGTATGAAAAGTACGAGAAGGAGGGCAAGGGCCGCAAGACCCTCAAGGCTCAGAAGCTATGGTACGCCATCCTCGAGGCTCAGACCGAGACTGGCAACCCCTTCATGCTTTACAAGGATGCCTGCAACCGCAAGAGCAACCAGAAGAACCTCGGCACCATTCGCAGCTCCAACCTCTGCACCGAGATTGTTGAGTACTCCGCCCCTGATGAAGTTGCTGTCTGCAACCTTGCCTCTTTGGCTCTTCCCCAGTACGTTGACTACAACGAGGGCAAGTACGACTTCAAGAAGCTCCACGAGGTCACCCAGGTTGTCGTCCGCAATCTTAACAAGATTATCGACGTCAACCACTACCCTGTCAAGGAGGCCTGGAACAGCAACTCCCGTCACCGCCCGATTGGTCTCGGTGTCCAAGGTCTTGCCGATGCCTTTTTGGCTCTCCGCATGCCGTTCGAGTCTCCCGAGGCCCGTCAACTCAACAAGCAGATCTTTGAGACCATCTACCATGCTGCCTTGACCGCTTCGTGCCAGCTCGCCAAGGAGGAGGGCACCTACTCCACCTATGAAGGATCTCCCGTTTCCCAGGGCATCCTTCAGTATGACATGTGGAATGTGACTCCCAGTGACCTTTGGGATTGGGCCTCTCTCAAGGAGCAGATCAAGCAGCACGGTGTCCGCAACAGCTTGCTGCTCGCCCCCATGCCCACTGCCTCGACTTCCCAGATTCTCGGCAACAACGAATGCTTCGAGCCCTACACCTCCAACATTTACCAGCGCCGCGTGCTTGCTGGTGAGTTCCAGGTTGTCAACCCCTGGCTTCTCAAAGACCTTGTCGAGCTGGGTCTGTGGTCCGACAACATGAAAAACCGTATCATCGCCGAGGGCGGTTCGATTCAGAACATTCCCAACATCCCTGCCGACCTCAAGGCTCTGTACAAGACCGTCTGGGAGATTTCTCAGCGCACCATCGTGCAGATGGCCGCCGACCGTGGTGCCTTCATCGATCAGTCCCAGTCTCTCAACATCCACATGCGTGAGCCCACCATGGGCAAGATCACCAGCATGCACTTTACCGGCTGGAAGCTTGGTCTCAAGACGGGCATGTACTATCTCCGCACCCAGGCCGCGGCTGCCCCTATCCAGTTCACCGTCGACCAGGAGGCGCTCAAGGTCCAAGACACCAATGTCAGCAAGACTTCCGGGCTTAAGAAGCGCGCTCCCCCTGGCAGCTACATGTCATCCCCCAGCGCCGTGCCCAGGTCCAACAGTCTCAGCAACGGCGTCCCGACCCCGACCACCACGCCTCCTCCCATCAAGGCCCCCAACCTTCAGGAGGTCAAGGCCCGGCCGCTGGCCTCTCCGTCCAAGCCTCCTGCATTCAAGGCAGATGTTGAAGAGGGTGACAGCCCCAAGGCTCTCCCTACCGAGCCCGTCGAGAAGCCCAAATTGGAGTCGATTGGATCTCCGGCGCTTGAGGGTAAGAAGGACGCCGAGGATGATGAAGATGGCAGCAAGGAGCGTGAAGTCGACATCTACTCCGAGGCTGTTCTTGCTTGCAGCATCGAAAACCCTGAGGCTTGCGTCATGTGCAGCGGCTGATTGTTTTGATGCTTGGGTTTCCTGACGAGGTAATGGGTATATACAAACGATGGGATCATTTAAGCGTAAATTTGTTTTTGTGTGTTATTTTGCTTTTTACGAGGTCATCACGGCGTTTTACTATTTGCGCTCCCCATTTTGCACGGAAGGGAGCGTCTCCAGACACAGGAAAAGGAGGATTTTTCTATAATTCATGGTCAAGGCCAAGGATCCTGTCAAGAATGAGGCCGTGCCTTTGATCTTTGGGTGGCTTCTGGGTCTTCAATGGATAATGTTGATTTATTTTAGGACTATATTATCTCTCTCTAGATGTATAACAGTATTGTTTTGTCCAGTTCACGCATGTCAGATCTCCTGGTCGGCCATCGATTGGAGAGCTTTGTGTCATATAGACTAATCATGTGCGAGATCAGATTCTTCTTAATTTTTTTTTTTTTAAAAAATTTCTAACCTGAATTCACTCCCATCCATCCACAGCAGTCACTTTCCAGGTTGCCGCTCTACCCGTCACGGAGTATCGGCACAGAAGGTTTTGTTACCAGAAACGTCGCAATGATCGGCAGCAGGCAGGGAACACCCGTTGCTGGATCCCGTCTGCAATGGTGAAGGGCAAAACCTGGTTTTGCAAGAGATATAACGCGGTGTCGGACTTGGCCCCCCGCTCCCGAGCATCATAATCGTACGATCATGTGAAGAATCTACGAATACAGCATCTTGCATACGGGACATGAGCGATGAGGCAGATTCAAATCAAAGAGGCTGATGTTTGAGTGAACGTTCTACGGGCAAGCCAGACAAATTACCGACATGAATCAAGAGATCGAGAATGTAAGGAGAGATCGGAGGTGGTAACAAGGGAGGGTTACAGTCCGTATTCTGGGCAAACACATGGTCCAAATCACGATGGTACAGACACCGGCAGTCGTCGTTAAATCCCGCTTGCCGTGATACCCCTCCGTGAAATCCAAGACAGGCATTCCGGACGGCAGCCGCAACAAACGCAGGAGAAGCCGGGGTGGCGTCCGTAAGCTACAGTTCCGGATAGTCCGGCCCTCCGGCGGTGCACACTGCGCAGGCTAAGTACAATGTAGAGAGGTCTTGTTCAGAATTATCTCAGAAACACATTCGGGAAACACGGAACCTCCTGCCAAAAAAACCACTTTTTTTTTTTTTTTTTTTTAATCCTCGCAAGGCATGCACGCATATGCATGCCAACCTCTGATCAGCTCTGATCTACAGAGCTGCGCCGCTCGGCAACAAACTTGGAGATATGCGCGTATTTTACCCTCCCAGCACTACATTCGTTTCTTGCCGTCCCTATGCGTTTCGAGGCAAGACATGCATTTGGTGGTTGCGAATATGTTATCTTAGGCCCATAGAACACGCTGACAAAAGATAAGACCGAGACATGTGCGATTTACCCTGGGCCCATTCTTCCAGAAGTGACAGATCTTCTTTTTTTTTTTTTTGGCGTCTCTGTCATCGTCTCATCAGTATTCATCATAATTATCCGCGCCCAGCTTTGAAGACGGCTGATTTTCTAGACCTGTCTTAGCTTTGGCTTCTCCTATTTTTTTTCTCAGCTTGTCTCAGTTATCACCGAGATTTGGAGAACTCGGCCGTCATCAGCAAATTGCTTCCCGCCTGTCCAAATATGGCAATAGGGGCGGCGTTGCGACATGCGCACTGATCTGATGCTAGCCAACCAAGCTTCCCCCCCCCCTTCCTGCATGGCAGCCAGCCACATCCAGTCCACAACACCATCATGGTCATTTCTCCAAATTACCTTCAAACGAATCATGGCATGATCTTGCAGACGACCAAAAAAAGGCCGACCCTCCCTTTTTCTTTTCTTTTTGACATTTTCTCCGCACCGTCGCCAAGAAAAAAAAAGGATGTAAGTGAGCCCTTGAGAGAATAGGAGATAATTGGCAGGTCAAGGTAACATACTACCCTTTGCGGCTTACCCCTTATTTTCTCCTACTTCGCTGTCATTACCAACGTTTTCCGGTACACGTCGGTAGCTTCTTTCATTTTATCGATCCGGAATACGTACCTAAATCATCAAACTTGGGCCGTTTGTTTGTTCGCCGGAACATATCCTCCTAGTTCCACAAACCAGCTCTTCTTCCAAGCTCAAAAAAAGAAAACAAAGAATAGACTCGGCAATGCCATAATGTGATCGAATTGTTGGGAGGAGTTCTCTGCTTTGCTACCAAGCAGAGCTCAGACGCCTCTCTCCTTTGGGCAACGGGACAAAAGAACAAAAGTGATCTGAGCCCACTCCTTCGGGACTTAAAACTCTGAATGAACTCGAGGTGTCCTCGAACCTTTGTCCTGATCACCAGGAGAAAGAGACATCTTCCGTGGAACTTTAGATCCTCATCCCTTTTTGTCCGTCAAGTCCAGATTTCGCATCGCATGGACCGAGATGCAAGAGACGGCTGGACCGGCCGGAGAGACATCTTCCTCTTCATCACACCTCAACCGGGTAAACGATGGGAAATCTACCCGTACAAAAGAAATCGGCACAAGCTTACCTGATATCAACAAGATCAGCAGATCACAAACGTATGCACACACCTCTCCATAAGGAATTCATTTTATGTACACTCCAGCGTTTTCCCATCAATGGTGTAAATGAAGATAAGCAAGAATGGAACCAACCTTTTTTCCAGCCAACCACGGCAGCACTTCCCAAATGCCCTGAAATAGAACCTCATTTTTTTTTTTACGGAATCCCTGGTTCTTCTTTCTCGCGGAACTTCCCAGTTCCCTGGGTCAGGCTATACGGGGGGGGGGGGGTGTACTTACCTTGTGTAGTTTAATCATTAGCCACCGGTCCATGGGAAGATATCGTTTCCATGTTTTTTTTTTCCTCCCACAAGCTTCTGCGTGACCTCTTACCTATCTAGAATAGCTTATAGATATTCTTGATTCATTCCCGGCCTGCCCAGGCCCAACACACACATATCGAGACGCTAAAAACCCCCCCAAAAAAGCGTTGTGACAAAAAAAAAAAAAAAAAAAGGAAAAAGGAAAAAGAGAAAACCTGGAAACGAAAATCCAAAAGCGGTAATGTATCCAGCTCAGCTTTAAAAACTAGTGTTTACTAGTAGTATAGTCTAACGATGAAAAAAATTAGAAATTGAAATAGATTTGTTTGTTTTTAGATCTCCACGGAGCTGAGAACCGTTCAAAGCTAATACGTGCCTAAATGAGGTAGGTGAATGAGTTGAGTGATTGAGGTGAGGGGAGTGAGTGAGTGGATGCCCCAATTTCCCGGTTCCTTGGTTTTGGTAACCTAACGGGTGTTAAAAAAAAAAAAAAAAAAGAGCCGAGTTTTTCATCACATACATATGCACAATCACATCCAAAACCAAAAAACAACAATATTTTTTATTTTTAAACTCTTTGTGATATATGTTTTGTTTGTTTAGACAAATAGCAAGGGTTCCAATGGGTTGGGGGAAAAAGGCTTGAGCGCCCCGCCCACATATCGAACCTCGAAGAGAACGGGGGAGGGGGGAGAGCGGAAAAAGAAAAAGGATAGAGTAAAAGAAATCGGTCCGAGAAGAACAATTCTTAAAATTTGTGAGAAGTGAGACCTTTTGATTATTTCGGTGATGTGGCTTACATACGATCAGAAGACTGAGAGAACAAGATAAATAAATAAAAACAAACTAGAAATAAAATAAAACAAAGCAGAGCAATCATAAAAAAAAACAAAAAAACGGCTTATCAGAGTTTGAACAGGTGGTCAATGCATGAGTGGGAGTTCGTTTTCTTTTAAAAAACCAAAAACTTAATTTACGCCGGCCGTATCACACTCACGATCCCACTCTGGGTTTCTCCGTTCTCAAGTTGGCCGATTTGGACCCCCCTCCTTTCCCTATCACATGCATGTGTGTCATTTCGAATCAAACAAAGATTCAGCTCAGAAACCTGATGTTAACAATCGAGATGATCTATTACTAGTAAAGGATAGTAAAAAAAAAACAAAAAAAACAAAAAAAAAAAAACACCGGCCTTGTTGATGATCATGGAAAAGGAAAGTTGAACGTTTCAATCTGGAAAAAAGAAGAACTGAGAAAGAAGAGAGGGGAAGTTACGGCCTGCTCCTCCGGCACATGAGATGTTTTGGTGAATTGTAGTAGTTAGCTCATGGCGTAAAAGTTCTTCACAAATACAAACACTCACAAACACGTATGTATGTACTGTACATACAAACATATAAACACATAATAATAATAAACAAAACATCCGTAATCATCTCATCCCAAAATGTCCAGATTTTGCCCAACAACAAGCTCAACACATGTGGGTGGAAATAATTACATTGTATGTACAGTACAATACAGTAGTATTGTACATACCACGCAGCAAATCACAGGGTTTAGAGGGGAGGGGGAACGGAGGGGCGGCGCCAGCTGTGGTGGGGGGGGGGGCCGAGGTGTTAATGGTAAAATGACGTGCATATCAAAAGGAACGAGTGAAATACTACCTTGAGGTCACTTTTAACTTATTTTACCCTTGAAAAAAAAAAAAAAAAAACATCTCCCCCCCCCAAAAAAAAAAAGGTTCAGCATAGGGGGTTTGAAGAAAAGCAACTTATAAACAAAGCAAGTAATAAAGTGACTTTGTTTATATTATCCTCTATCTGATATTCACACACACACACACACCCTTTTCCCCATGTGGAGAAGACGGGAAGGGAGGTGTGCATATGCACTCGCCGTGATGGGAACCTCGAAACCTGATTCGCTTATTTGGATATATCTGTGTGTGTGTGTGTGTGTGTGTGATGGGAGGGTAGCATCACAGATATCATGGGCATATTTGGAAAGAGGTTGGAACGGAGGAGCGATCTTGCATCGATTTACACTAGTTTCTTCTCTTTTTTTTTCTTTTTCTTTTCTTTTTTCTTTCTTTTTTCTTTCGTCTTTCCCTTTCTTTTTATTTGGTTTCTTGTTTTTGGTGTGTGTGTGTATGTAATGTGATGGGATCGATAAATCCCCCATCCCCCCCTCAAAAAAAGAAAAAAAAATCCCAAGGAAATGAATGCATATGTACATAGGTACATACATAGGTACATAGGTAGGTATATGCCTGTGTGTAATCGCTTGATTTGTAGTGGAGTACTCTGTAAAGAATTGGATGCTACCACCATCACCACTGAATACTACCACCACTAAATCGGCGTAATTGCAACAAATAAACTCGTGAATGGCTGTCGTTGTATTCTACACTGGACGGTCGGCCCACCTTGTTTTTGACCATACCTACTCTGGCATCCCTTTGTATGCATAGTTTCAAAAGCAATGAAATGTGCAAGCGCGTGTTCGATGGGCGGTTACAAAGAGAGCATGTATACATATCTGTGTGTGTGTGTGTGCGTGCGTGTCCGGCTTCGGACATAACTTCGGAAAGGAAAAACACGGCTCAAGATTGTTTTGCGCCTGCGTGCGGTAAGAAGCCTGGTGATACGCAACTGTTAGTGGTGATACGTAGTATAAACAGGCAAGCAAAAAGGGCGGGTTGCATAAAAAAACGATCGGTCGTGTGTTTGTGATAAGTCAAAATAGGGATGGGAACATTGTTGCAGAGAGAGATATGAGATGTACAAGCGAGATCTGGCTTGGTTGCTATCTCATCCCCTCCCCCCCCCAAAAAAAAAGGCGCACGCTGGTCAACACGGAGGTGCTGGTGCCGAAAAATTAGAGGCAACAAAAAAGGTGTGTCGTCGCTTTCTTTCAGTTTTCAAGACCTGTCATCTTTTTACTTTTGAAGATGAATCCTCGTGATTGGATGATGCGCAAGACAATGGCACACCTGCATGGTGTGTTTCATGCATATCAGCTTAGCTCGTGATTGGTTTGTGTAACTTTGGGGAAGTGAAAGAGGCAAGCAAGCAACACACATAATTCCGAAGTGAACCAAGCAGCTTCGAGTTAGTGTCAGATCTGAGGAACATGACTGGAGGCCAATAAATACCAAAAGGGCAATTCTGGGGTAAAGCAACATGAAGGTGTGTCTGCTTGTGACCGTGTTTTATTTATCAACAACCAAGGTCAAAGGTTCAAGTCGGCGGTTTGTTTCGTTGCTTTGTATGTACAGCTGTGCCTTCGGGTTTTCATGGTATCCATCGCCATGGATTTTCCACTAACACAATGGCTGAGAATAGTATGGACCTACCCCATGACCCGATTGGCGATCCATTTGGAGGCCAAGTCCCAACGGGAGCGACAATCAATCCTTCGTTGACCCCCGGATCGAAATCTTGACGTCTCTCCACGCCTGCGAAAGGGTCTGTGTGCTTCCCGGTCTCGTTGACGTATGCGGGGTTGTGAGAGCATCCTTGACGGTATCGCGGCGGCGAGGGTTCCCTTCAAGTTGGGCACCAACCGGGAAAATCCAGCCACTCAGCATCGCCGAGACGGACCGCGAGCATGGAACGGTCTGGGCCATGCTTCCCAAAGTTCTATAGAGCTGCTTTGCGCTTTCCTCAACCTGGAAATCCGAACAGCCTTCCAGTGTTGCACCGACACTATCAAAAGCCCCCCTCTCTTATCCGCCTTTTTCTCGCGAGACTGCGAGACCTGCCTAGGCGAAATGACGAGATAGGGGCGACTTTGATGAGTGGGTATGAGCATCAACTCTAATATCAGCACAATGCACGATTTGGCCGAAGGGCCTTTTGAGGCGGGATATAAGTGGTGTGTATGCGTGTGTGTGTGTGTGTGTGTGCCAGTCGTTCGAAAACAAAGAGTGAGGAATTTGGATGAAGGCGAGTAATAGTGTAGGATGGGCATTCCGCCTCTTCCGCCTTTTTCGGCAACCCGAACGGTACGTAGATACATCCTGGAAAAAGGAGAGAAAAAAAAGCCCTTGACGGACTCCGTTGAGGATAGGGACCTGAACCAAAAAAAAAGTTCAACATGTGAAATCATGAAGTCATTTTCATTCTAATTTTTTTTTCATTTCACCGGATGCTGCATCACACACGATCCGACTCGGTGCTTGTTTTCCAATTCCATTGTTGCACCAGGAACATCTGTGGGAAACCCCGAGTGACGGGGCACGGTTCCAGTGAACTTGTTCCCGACTTTTGGGATTCTGGGCATGCTGGGAACTCCCGGACAAGTTGTCGACTATCGATTGCGTCGGGAGATTTGAAAGAAAGTAAAGAAAGATTGATGGTCTTGCTTCTGGTTATTGGAATTGACTCATGCCCATTTGGGGTCTACTAGTGTCGTGTAGTCTGCGATGATTGTTGCGTGGTGGTGGCATCATTGGGGAGAACCAGGCCCGGCACTACACAGTGGTCTGAGATTTAGAGTTTCTCCCGACCGACCCTGTCACACAACCTGAGCCCCGCCGTCAATCCTCCGCCATCCGCCATCCGCCATCCGCAATCCGCCATTCGACTTCGAACTGATGGAAGCACAGGCCACACGTCAGACGCAGCTCGATATTTGACATTGCCCTGCTGTCATAGTTGCCACTCATTGTTTTCTTCGTAACAGGCATAGACACGTATATTAGGGGATCAGAGCGCCCTTCAAATTGGTGCTGTGGTGGCATCCCATCAGGAGAGATGCATTTTGAGAAAATTCGATGGCCGGCGGAATTGAAAAGCCAGGGGAACCGGGACGCAAGTCAAGCCAGCCGGCTTTCGAGCTTTATTATTAGAGAACTGCCCGAATGGACATCCCAAAGGGCCGAAGGCAGATACAGATACGCTACCTGTAATTAAATGGTTGGATCGTCACTCGTTTGTCCTCTTTATCCCTCAAACATCGCTGTGTAACCAGAATAGGCTCAGTGCCCAACTAACAATCCAACGACGACGTTGACCACAATCACAATGAATGAAAGCAAAAGCCTCTCTCCCTCTCCCGTCCTTCATGCAGGACGACGGGAAGTGAGCACAAAACGCTGGTCTGGCGTGTCTGGGGACAAAGTCCGGAAGAGGGGTCTGAGAGCCAGTGTCGGGCCAATTAGGGTGCGACTTGGCGCCTGGATTGGCAGCGATAAGCTGGGCCCCTCCTTTTTGCATGGTCCCGATTGCTGGCGGGACTTGGCGATTTTGGCTGCGACATCAGGACGCTTGGCCCAGTGGTCTTCTCCACGGCCTTTGGAGCACCCATGGCACTCGCGGATCAGCCATTCGCCCAAAAGATACCACCGACTTCCTGCAGGTCTCACAGCGCAGGCCAAGGGTGTGGGAGTGATCAGTCACGGTCTGTGGCCTGTGCAGTCGTGCTTGTCCTCGTGTGTGTCCCCCTGCTTGCCGGCTTGTGCAGTCGTGCTTGTCCTCGTGTGTGTCCCCCTGCTTGCCGGCTTGTGCCATCGTTTTCTGGGTATTCCGAAGAGGTGGATGGGATTATACAAAATCGGTGCTGTGGCCTCGCTGCTGTCCAAACGACCCTTTCCCCCCTCTCTTTCCACCACCCACCTCCCCCCTGCCGCGATTCTGTGGCAGCATTACCCTTGTCTCCCCATTTGTTCTCCGTGCTGCTTTTCAATATGGGCATGATGTCTTTGCGAGGCACCCCGAAAAACCACTAAGTGGTGAGGGGCAACAAAGCGTGCGCCCTAGGTCTAGTTATCGACAGACAGACAAAAAGCACTCAGACGGGCGTCTGGACACAGACCAAGAGACAGACAGAGACAGAGACAGACAAGACAAGCACAGCTCGCCAGCCCCCGTTTGGAAAAGCAAAATATCAGACCGAGCCTTGGAAGGTTTGAGCTCGCAGTAGAACCCGCCTGGCTAGCACGTACGTATCTGCATCGTCCGAGGAGAAAGAAAGGAGGGAGGGTGTGGTGTGGTGTGGTTGGTGTGTCTATGTGTGTGGTGTGTGCGAGTGTGCGTGTGTCGCGCAGGTATTGGGGAAGTATTGATGTAATGTACTGACTGGAAAAAAGTCTTGGCTCGCCCCAGAGACAGACGGCAGCGCCTTTGTCCACCCCTCGTCCCCTCCCACCTTCACCTCTTGGTCTTTGATCAAGTTCATCCATTCATCGTACCCGGCGCCGCAACATTGCAGCACCTGCACCAAGACCACTTTCAATACTTGAGCCACTGGACGGCAGCCCACCACCTACCTACCTACTACGTCGTCTTTACCTACCACGTACCGCCACTTCTCCTTGTCCTACTTTTGCATTCTTGCGTGGTTTAGCCTCTCCACCGTACGACACCGCAATACCCACCCTTCTTTTATTTTCTCCATCGCACCCTCGGCCATCAGTTTGCCGGCTCGACACTACAGACATTATAGACACACACACGCAAACACACACAAACACACACACACACACATACAGACATTCACACACTCGAATACATTCGATAATTCGAAACACTAATTAATTTGAACCATTCATTTCATTGATCCGTTATTCATCCCGCGAGCGATCGATTGATTACACATCCATTCTTATCTCGCCCCATGTGCGTGCAACACCGACAAGACCATCGACGTCCAGCATGAAGGTCTCCCCAAGTGACTCCAATCTAGTTTCCGACCATGGAGCGCCAACCGCCACAGCCATCGCAACTACAATCCCACTCTCCCGCTCACCCACGCCCGGCGCATCCTCAGCTTCACAACATATTCCCACCTTCCCCGGCCAACTTTCATTTTCGCACCGCCAATAGTACCCCCGTGTCGTCTCCAGGGCTCTTCAGTCCAAGCCTTCCCCGCTCAAACATGTCGATGCCGCAGTCCCAGATCAACTCCGAGAGCACTACTCCGGGTGGTCTCAACAGCCCCTATTTGCATCCGTTGCAATCCCACAAAGTTCGAGAGTATGTTGTTGTTATCGTCGTCAACCCACCCCCCCCCCCCAAACCCCTCCCCGGGGGGTCCCCTTATAGCCAACCAAACTCTGCACAAGGTTCTGTTGCTGATAGTTCCTCCCACTCCACCCTTTTAGGACTCACAAGGCCAATGTCGAACATAATTTCGCAACCGGTCGAAAGCTTATCAACAGCTATGAGATTATTGAGGAGCTCGGTCGCGGCATGCACGGCAAGGTCAAGCTGGCGCGTAATCTTGAGACTGAAGAGTTTGTCGCAATCAAGATCATTCCTAGGTTCTCCAAAAAGAGACGGCTAGGGAAGGTGACCGCCATGTCGACCCAGGACAAGAGCAAGAAGGAGATCGCCATCCTCAAAAAGATTCGACACCCCAATGTTGTCGGCCTTCTCGAGATTATTGACGACCCGGAACTAAAAAAGATCTACATGGTTCTGGAACACGTGGAGCTCGGCGAGGTTGTGTGGAGGAAGAAAGGCCTCCCCCACATCTGCGCCTACGAACGTCGACGGGTCGAAAGGGAGCAACGCGGGGAAAACCCCTCACCCGAGGAGGAACGCTACGAACAGCTGCTGGCGAGACGGCAGGCCATGAAGGATGCGAAACGTGCGAGGCAGCAGCCTTCCCAGCCAAGTTCGGCCGCCGACTTTTGGAGCCTCGAGTATAGTAATGCCGACGAGGACGAGGTCGAGTTTCGGAATAGAGCACTTGGCGGAGAAGAAGCAGGCGCATATGCCTACTCACCCTCCAGCTCGCTCGCAGCGTCGAGGGGTACTTCGCGGGCTCCCTCGCGGTCACAATCAAGCAAGTCCCTATCGGGTGCCGCGACTCCTTTGCCAACCGATGTTGATTTTGGAGCAATTGCCAACGATGACGACGAGACCCCCGGCCCTCTCCGTGACGGGATGATGTATGGTGCCTACCCCGAGGACCCTGCGCTGCGAGGCAGATCGCCCAGCATGGCTGAGTCTGTCGTCTCCCACATGTCGTCGGTGGATTACAACAAGGTTCATGACCCTTACGTAGACGACTACTCTTACGTCCCATGCTTCACCATCGAGCAGGCGAGGCAGACCTTCCGCGACACTGTGCTCGGTCTTGAGTACCTGCATTACGAGGGCGTCATCCATCGTGACATCAAACCAGCCAACCTGCTTTGGACTAGGGACCACCGTGTCAAGATTTCAGACTTTGGCGTGTCCTACTTTGGGCGACCCGTCCGCGACGGCGAACCGGATGAAGCTGTATCAGAGTCCGAAGCCCGTGATTTCGACAATGACCTTGAACTTGCAAAGACGGTGGGCACACCGGCCTTTTTCGCACCCGAGCTTTGCTATACCGACTCGTACGATGACAAGCCAGGTGCACCCCAGCCCAAGGTTACCGAGCAGATTGATGTCTGGTCACTGGGCGTAACGCTTTACTGTCTAATTTTTGCCCGGATCCCGTTCCTGGCCGAAGACGAATGGCAGATGTTTAGAAAGATCGCCAACGAAGACGTTTTCATTCCCAAGAGACGCCTGCGACCTGTCGACCCCGCCACTCGGCCTCTCGAGGGTTCACTTTACACGCGAGTCAACAGGGATCCGTATCGCGACGATGACGAGCTGTTATACGAGGACATTGACAGAGAACTTCAAGATCTCCTGGCAAAAATGCTCATCAAGAATCCAGAGAAGAGGATCCGCCTCCGCGATGTGAAGCGCCATCCTTGGGTCCTGCACGGCGTCGGAAACGTCATCTCCTGGCTCGACGATACTGATCCGTCACGTCGCACTTCGGGCCGCAAGATTGAGGTTGATGACAGGGAGGTGGCTCGTGCAGTCGTGCCGCTTACGTTCCTTGAGCGTGCCAGGTCAGCAGTCAAGAAGACATTCAAAAAGGTCATGCACCGGCAGGATAGAGCAGAGAGCGTCTCATCGAGGAGACGAGCCACCAGCAGTGCGGCAAGTTCCGCAGGAGACAATCCTGGCCCAAACGGCCTGTTCACGCCACATCTGAGAGACAGTCGACGCAGAAGCATACGCCCGGACGACTATTTTTCGGGCGGTGGCGGCCTGCAACAACAAACAAGCGAACACCCCTTGACGCACAGCGTGTTAGCCAGTCCCCGCGATGAGTCGCCCGCCGGCCCGAGGCAGTCGGCGCAGCAACAACAGCCGTCCTCGTCGTCGAGTAGCCTGCAACCTCGACAGCTGCTGGAGCTTGTCACGAACATGACCAACAGCCGCGAGGACTTTTGGCAGGGGGCTTCTGCCTCTCCCTACAGGTCTCTACCCCGCCATCATCATGCTCCTTCCCGCTCCGTCACAAATGCGTTCCTGAGCCTCACTCCCGGGCCAAGCGAGATCCAAACGATGCCCACGACCCCGTTCCTGGACAGCTTGAACGAAGATCCCAGCAACGCCTTGAGAAAAGCTCGCGATATACGCCCCATCGACGACTTAGGTCGGGCGCGATCTGTGGATCGT
The DNA here is from genome assembly GCA_033576145.1 of Cladorrhinum samala. NCBI lineage: Eukaryota > Fungi > Ascomycota > Sordariomycetes > Sordariales > Podosporaceae > Cladorrhinum > Cladorrhinum samala. The sequence continues at coordinate 30,880 of MU865015.1, read as the reverse complement.
GGACTTTTCTCCAGCAATGACAAGCGTGCTGAACCCAAGGTGTCGCTGAGCACCGCTGTCGCCCCTGGTAATGTACACTTCGGCCCGCGCCCTCTCACTCCCCGCGTGGTCGAGGTGGCAAACGCTCTTGACTTTAGTTGGCCGCCTTCCATGACTGGTTACCAACACACCCACCCGAAGTCTGATCCAAACATCCAAAAGCAGCGTGCTGCCGTCGAACTGGATGAAAGACCCATGACGGCTCATCGTATCGAGGACCTCCCTGAAGTCAAGACCCCGCAGCAGCGTCCACGCCGACCATCTCTGTTGTACGATCCTTCACCTCGAACCCAAGTAAGCGAGGAGTCGAGGCGCCAGCCGACCGATGCCACCCTTGGGCCCGAACCAGCACTCATTCCATGCCCACCATCGCCCGAAGATGATGACTCCTTCCACCCGGAGCCGTTGTCAAGGGGGGAGACGATCGCCACGGCCAAGTCGTCAAGCTCGGCATCCATCGGTGCTCTGACCACTCCCCTCACCAGCCCAAGTGAGACAGCAAGCCCTGTTTACGGGATCAACACCAGCTTGGCCAAGGACGCCACGGAGCGTATGCTTGCGTTTCAATCGGACCCTTCTCTGCCGGCGCTCCTCAGCAGCACCAGCTCAGTCTCGGCCGACCTCGAAGGAGAATTTCTTGGCAGCCCCGGAGTGGTTGGGCGATCCTCAGTCATCGACACAACCGACACAATCACGCCTCCGGCCTTTGTAAAGGAACCCATGTCTGGTTTCCCACTCGAAGATGATCATGAGCATGAGGGCCTGGTTTCTCTAGCAATGGATGAGCGAGCGCGACCTGCTAGTGCTATGGGTGCGCTTCGAGGCCGCACCGTGTCACGGAGCCACGAAGACGACTACGACAACGACAATGACGATGACAGTGACAGCGATGAAGGATTAATGATCATGTCGAAAAAGAAGAAGCATCATCCTCCGCGCGAGGCACAGTCGATGGGCAGGCTGGCTGTCAACACTGCAAGACGTCGAGATACCAACGCAAGCATCGGCAGCACCGAAACTGCCAAGAAGATTGTCGTGGATAGCGACTGAGCACACAAACAATTCTTTTGGGTTCTCAAAGACATATATTATCATGTTCTACTGCATGTACACATCGCCACAATCAACACACAAATAGCATGCATTGTTTTACCAGCCTGTTTTTTTTCTACGTGTTGTACTGTCTTAAATCTACTTACCTCTGTTTTCTCCTCGGTGGAGGTTCTGGCATTTCGCATTTCACTAGCCCTTTATTTGGGTGTTTTTTCTATTTACACTGTTAAATCTGTCGGCAAAACAAGAATGCCCAGCAACCATTTCCTTTGGGATGAAGAATGTTCTTTTTTTTATTGGGGGGGGGGGTTGTGTCTGCGGTATTGCGAATATTTTTTCCCTATGTTAACCTGGATTTTTGAACGGGAAGGATAAGACGAGAGACAGTTGAAGGAGGAATAGCGGAAGGGGTTTATTGGGGGGAATTATGAAAGGGAAAGGGGTAAATTGGGAATGTTGGGCGGGGGAGGGGGGTGCGATGGTTTGAATGTTTGAAGAAAGAAATCAACAAGTACTAGAATTACGAAACAAAGCACACAAACACACAACTCCATGGTCACGATCTAATATTTTTTTTTTTTTCCCTTTACCTTACACATTTTCTTTCACTTTTTTTTATTTCGGGATACCTCTGGCGACTGGTTGCTGGGGAATGGGAACGGGAATTCGGAAGCATCTACATTTGGCTGTTTTTAAAGGCAAGCATAGTAACGGAAAGGAATGGGAGTCTTATCTCTTTTGGGGGAGGGAGGCTATTGTCTTTTTGCCTGTCACATTTCTGGGTGGATTTATTCGGGGGGTTTTCATCGCATGTTAGGTCCACATTTTTTCGGTTTACAAGACTACACTCATATTTTTGGAATAGCATATGGGAAGGAGAATTAGAGACCAACAACGAAGCAAGGAAGATTGTAAGCTTCATCCTCGAAATTATTCGCCACGACTGTTGTTGATTGATGATGTGGACGTTAATATCCCGTGACGTAGTCATGATGAATTCATGATGCACTGTACCTGGGCTTTCCACGTCATGAAGCAAGATAAGGTAGCCGGGTAACATCGTGGAAAAGATCCAGGGGACGGGGAAGGGGACGGGGAGCATAACTTTCCTTCCAGGGGTCCTTGATGAACCTGCATAAGATGGTTTTCGGGACGCACAGCACATACATATGTAGGTATACAGACAAAGAAAGTTGGTAGGACAAGCCATGTAGTCAGGGGCGCGCAAGACGGACGGGTTGCCGAGATAGGTAATAGCCCTATAAGGGGGGAGGTGGAGTTGGGCGAAAGCAAACAGATAGACCAATACTATGTAAACACATGGAGAGGTGTGTAATTGTATGGATGCATGCACGTACTCGGAGGAGGCGGTGAGACCTCAGGGCAGCAATATTCCCATGATTCAGATGGAGACCGGTCCAGGAACTGGAGACACCCGACAAGCCCTCTTTTCCCCTTGCCCTTGCGGTGTTACACCGCACTAGCAATAGAGTTTCTCCGAAAGGATGGGGGGTGGATTCAAAAATGTCCCCTTTTTAGTGTATGCAGGGTCTAGCATATACGTCCACCACATAATGTTATATGTACTGTATAAGGTATAAGATTTGTTGTGTCATGTGGTTTGGTTTGTGGGTTGGGTGAGGAGCAAAAGAATGAAGCGTAATTACCTTAGTGTCTAGGTACCTTACCTTACCACCTACTCACGTTACGGTAAGAAATCAATAGATAAGATAACAGAAAATAGCCCCCCCTTGCTGAAATTGTCCAGCGACAGCTCTTGCCATCTGACAACGGGCCCACTTATTTTTTATTAGGTACAGCTGTAATTAGCTGTCTAGTACGTGTATAGTATTGATCTCGAGACTTTCAACGTCACGATTGATTTATATACACCCTTAGTTAATAATCGAACAAAAAAGGCTGAAGGAAATGTCGAGTAAATCTTCTCCCAGCAAGAAGAAGACTTTAGTCTTTTTGCACCCCGATTTGGGAATCGGGGGGGCAGAAAGACTGGTAGTTGATGCTGCGGTCGGGTTGCAAAAGCGTGGACACAAAGTCATCATCTTTACAAGCCACTGCGACCCGGCGCACTGCTTTGATGAAGCTCGCGATGGTAAATAGGATCACAGAATCACCAAGGAAAAAAAAATTATTGCTTAGCTCATTAACTAACTCGACATGTTAATCACCCTTCCCTTCCAAAAAAGGCACCCTCGACGTCCGAGTCCGTGGCAACACACTCATCCCCCCATCCATCCTGGGCCGCTTCTCCATCCTGTGCGCTATCCTCAGACAGCTTCATCTCATCCTCCAAATCGCCCTCTTCACCTCGGAACTGTCGTCGATCTCGCCCTCGGCCTTCTTCGTCGACCAGCTCAGCGCCGGACTCCCGCTGCTCAAGATGCTGCTCCCCGGGACCCCAGTCTTCTTTTACTGCCACTTTCCGGATCTACTCCTCGTCCAGAACCGCCAAAACCCCCTCAAGCGGCTCTACCGCATCCCGTTTGACGCCCTCGAGCAGTTCAGCATGGGCTGCGCCGACGCCGTGGCCGTCAACTCGGGATTCACCAGGTCCGTCGTCACCAGGACCTGGCCTTCATTAGCCGCCGCGACCGACCTCAAAATCGTCTACCCGTGCATCGACACTACCGCTTCCGCCTCCCCGTCACCTTCTTCCCCTACCCTGGAATCCGGTCTGCCATGGTCCGACATCCTCCTCTCGATCAACCGGTTCGAGCGCAAAAAGGACGTCGCCCTCGCCGTCCGGGCCTTTGCCCTCCTCCCGCCGACGACCCGCCGCGTGGCCAAGCTGATCATCGCGGGGGGTTACGACCCCCGCGTAGCGGAAAACGTTTCCTACCACTCGGAGCTCGTCGAGCTGTGCTCCGGGCTCGGCCTGCCCAGCTTCACGGCCAAGACGCTGCCGACGGCGCTGTCGTGCCCCGCCGAGACCCAGGTGTTGTTTCTGCTCTCGGTGCCCAACACGCTCAAGGAGGTCCTGCTGCGGTCCGCCAAGCTGCTCCTCTACACGCCCTCAAACGAGCACTTCGGCATCGTCCCGCTCGAGGCCATGCTGAGGGGCCTTCCCGTCCTCGCGGCCGATAGCGGGGGTCCCACCGAGACGGTCGTCGAGGGCGAGACCGGCTGGCTGAGGGATCCGGGCCAGGTCGACGAGTGGAAGGCCGTCATGGAGGGCGTGCTGGCAGGGAAGCTCGGGGGCGAGGAGATGGGCAGGAAGGGCAAGGAGAGGGTCGTGAGCAAGTTCGGGGCTGATAAGATGGCGGAGAGGCTGGAAGAAATCTTTGAGGGGATGGAGAAGCAAAAAGTCGATAAGGGGAGGAGGTTAAGGGGGTTGATATTTACTTTGCTGGGTGGGATTGTGGCGGTAGTGGTTGCTGGGGGTTTAAGTGTTTGGATGGCGAGATAATATGGCTACAAAAGAAGAAAAAAAGAAAAAAAAAAAGGGGGGGGGGGTGGGGGAGGCTGGGTTAAAAGGGATTGTTTATAATCTTGGGCGAAGGAGAGGAAAAAACAAGAATAAAAAAACAAGCTATATCTACTTGATCGACGCAAATATGTGATGAATAGAATAATATTCAATTTTGGCCAAAAAAAATTCTATTCCATATATCGTATCGCTTCCGCCAGGGTGTAAACCGTCCCCCCTCCATCTCTCGTCGAATATTCGATCCATAACTTTGAGTCGATATGTGATAGAACCATGTTTTGAATAGAAATGCTCCAATTCCAAAAATACTGTCCGTTATGATTTGTAAAATAACAAAACCCCCTTCCCCCCAAAGGAAAAATTCTTTAAAAATTCAAACTCCATGAGGCAATGCATGCATTTTAAAGCCAAAGAAAATAAAATAAAAAAATAAAAAAATAAAAAAATAAAAAAATAAAAAAAATTGGAAAAGAGAAGTGATTTCTTTCTTCTCATATCAAACTGCTCTTCAATTTCCATTATGCAATTCCATAACCCCCCATTCTCCAATGATACATATCCACCCACGCATCGTCCGGCCCTTCATTTAACCCACCCGGCTCCAATGTCCGCAATGGTTCCAACTTCCGTACGATATCGCTCTGAGAACTCATCACTGCCACCCCATATCGAGGTTCACCCCTTCACCTCTCATACTTCCCCTGTTCTCCACCCTCACCTTCCTCATATCCACCTCCAGATCCCAACTCTGCCCCAAGAAATCATCCAGGTTCTCCAGAACCGCGCTGACATCATCGATCCCTTCCTCTTCCTCCTGCATAATGAACGAGTTTTTGCCCCTGAACGGGGATTGCTTGTTGCTGCTGCTGCTGGTGTCGTGCTGCTGGTGCTCCATTGCTGTTGCTTGGGTTGTAGTTTGAGGATGATGATCGACGACGACGGGCCCGTTGCGCTCGGGAGACTCGACTCCATTAACCATCGCGTCGATATCAATTTGAACCGTATCCCCTTCTTCTTGTTCTGCGTATGACGAGGACTGGGGTAAAGGCGCGATGGCAACTGAGGAACGGACGAGTGACGGAGTGTGAAAGGAGAAGGGTGTTGAGAGTTGCTGGAGTGGGGTGTTTGTGGCACTGCTAATGGCGTGTAATGGCGTGGAAACCGAATGCTGCAAATGGCTGTCTGCAGTAAGGAACGCCTCTGCCATAGCATCCACCGCCGGGCTCGGACAGATTTGTTGGGATTCGCTCGGTAAAAGAGGAGCGGCTACTGTTGGCTTCCGTTGGCTGCGCAAGATGGGTTGGCGGGTGGCTGTTCCTGTTGGCGTACGGAAACCAATGCGCCGCTCCACATTTACTTTGGCAAAGTGCTTGCCGAATTTCTCATTAGCGGATGGGAGAGGTTCGGTGCTGAGAATGGAAGGGGGAGGTGAGGTGGTACGAGGTCGGGCGACTGGCGTAGAGTTGGATAATTCAGCGCTGAACGGGGAGGAGGGCATGATCGCTGAGCTGATCGATTGGACCGGATCCCCTGGGAGAGGAGCGAACGTAACGGATTTTCTTGGCTTCTTCGGACCCTGTGCCCCTGGTTTCTTTTGCTGCGTGTTTGATCTGAGAACTGAAGACCACGGGTTGGAGATGGCGGCATCCACAAGACGCTGAGTGCTGAGTAATCCGCTCTCGCTCTCATCAGGTTCTGTCGAGATGCGTCGTCTCTTCGCAGCGGGCAACGGTAATGGTGTTGACGGTCCTCTTGCGGATTTCTCTGAAAGAGTAAACTCCGGAGTTGGAAGTCCCGAATTTTTCGATTCAGGAGTTGAAGGGTGAGTAAGAATGATCTGTGAGCTGGTCTCGTGGGGTGCTGGCGGCTGGGGCGTCGTCGTGACTTGTGGAAGGACGGTGCTATTGGCGGGAGACGACAATGGATCAAATGGACGGATCACTGCCCTGGGCAGCTCTGCAATCTGGGAATCTCCTCTTGCCCAAGGACTTTGTGTCTGTGCCGGACGGCTCGCTTCAGCCCCCTCATGGTTGATAGAGTTCAAGTTAACTACTGCAGGTGGTAGTTGGGGCCCCTCGTCGGCCCAGGGAGACTGCACTGGGACTTTTAACGGGACCAAAGGAGTTTGCAAGAGAATGGGAGTCGGTGTTGGTGAGGGCCTCTCGCTTTTCAATGCCATGTTTGGGACAATTTCTGTCTGCACCCCTACCCGGCCGTCTTTTGCAGGGGTAGACGGTGGTTCCAGAGCAGTTTGGAGCGCCTGTAGGCCTGCGACAGCTCGAGATGCAATCTCCGGCATCGGGTTGACCGTGATCGGGCTGAACCTATCAAGAGCGGTTTGGATGGCGTTCCGTCCCGAGATGGCTCGAAATTCACCTTGGTAGATTTCGCTCGAACAGGATGGTTGTGCAGGAGATGGAACGCGTAAAGTGAACGGTTCTGGGGAGAATACCCCTGGTGATGATGGTGGCTTACTTAGCGCTGAACTTTGCATCGAGTCAAAACCAGACTCGGCATTTGGCCAGAGTAGCCTTTTTGGAAAGCCTGATAGGGCTAAAGAGATCCCATCTTGGGACGCATTCTCAGCTGAGAAATAACCCACGCTTGAGCACTCGGAACTTGGCGATTCTGGAGCGACCAAAGTTATACCATCGATCTGCGAGGGTGTCTGTGAACCCTCAAAACTGGCATGATCCGGATGTTTTGGTTGCTCTGGCTCTGGTTCTTTTTGCGCGTCTATTTCAGCTGCCCGGGCCTCAGCAAAAGTGATATGTAGAGGAGAGCTGATGTTCTGGCTCAGTGTAGCAGGCCTGCCATCTTTTGTTAATTCGCCTGCCTCATTAGCGAGCACTTGATCGGGCGGCATCTGGCCGCCGTGATTCTCGCCATCCTTTCCATCTTCCCTCTCAACTTCCGAGGTTTGGCGCCCCTTGAGTCCCAGCGATGGCCTACGCAATTCTCGGCGCGACCTGCGGTACCGAAAGCTTCCATCTGTACGTAAACTGTCTGTGATTGCCTCCCTGCTATGAATTACGGTCGTCGCAACAGGCGTCTTCTCAACTTGCAGCCCTACTGCGGGCGATTTATGCTTGAGAGGGCTCTCTGGTTGTGACGCCTCACCATCTAGTCCCTCGTCTTGGCTAAACGGCGATTGAAAACTCTGCTCGTAAAGTTTCATAGCCCTTGGAGAGAGATCAGTCGTGTCTAACGGTATGAGGCCGGGAGGTGGTGGCGGTTCGTCGTGTGAAGGACAGGAGGTCGCAGTTGCCGCTGGTGCAGTGGCTGGAGCTTCACCTGGCCGTATTGGTTGCTCTGCGTCATCGGGTAGCTGTTCGAACGCCTTCTCGGGCTCGCCCGCGGTGCCAGGGGGGGAAGATAAGGGGCTGTGGATCTTGCGAGGTGATGCGGCCATATGCTTCTGTGGTATCGGGCTGAGATCTGGCTTTGACCGTGCTGAAGATGCCTGCGTCGGAATGTTGACGTCCAGCTCAACGAGGACCCTGTTCCTCCACTCCTGCACCCTAAGTATGCTGCTGTCTTGGCTGGTATTCTGCGTTGGTGCGTCTCCGGTTTGGTCAACATAGCTCTCGGTATCCTCGCCGCTCTCCTGGGCCACCGGGACTTTGACCCTCTTTACTCTCGAGGGCCGCTTGCGTTTATTTGACTTTTTGGCCCTGGACTGCGATCTCCATGGGTTGACCCATCCTGACTTCCGGTCGAAGGGCCCCCGCAGCGACGCTGAGAGCAGAGTCACGGGTTTCCCAGCAAGGTATCTCTGCGCCTGCTCCTCGTACCGATTGCGTCGCTCGCTCGGGCTGTCGTAGGCGTCATCGTCAGAACCAATGTACAAAATGTCGTCTGACGATTGCGGTGTCGCTTCGCAGTAAACGGGCTCGTCGAGGAATCGGTCTGTTTGGAGGAGCTCCCTGAACGTGGCATCTCGAAATTGGCCTTCGTTCATTTTGTTTGTGCCCGGTTTTTTTTTTTTGGGGGGGGGGGGGGTTGGGCTCGGTTGGTTCGCTACATTGATGGGCCCTGGTTCCGGGGCTCGTCACAGATCGCAATCTTTGCCCCGCGAGTCGGTGGTTGCCTTGCGATCAAGGAATTGAGGGGCAGCGTCTGCAGAACAAGATCGATTTATTCAGTCCGGGAGGGTGCAAAGGCTGGGCCACTGGGCAGGCACAGGTTGTTGCTCGGAGGTGGGAGCCAGTGAGCGCCAAGATTGTTAGCAGCAGCTGTGGAGCGAGTTCAGCGCTGCCGCGACTGAGACGCGGTAAAATCTATTAAACACAGTCGCGCAGTCACATGAACAGCCAAATGCAAGCCTTTAACTACCTTGCCTGAAGGTTATTAGCGGAGCGCCCATGCGGGGGCCCCACTCGGCCGCCAGCGCCGGTTAGCGTCGAAACTCATGCGCCGCTGTTGCCACGGCAAAAGAACAAAAAGCCAGGGACGCGCCAATCAAAGGGTGGACCGCTGTTTACCTAAAAACGCGATCATTTGTGTGAGGCATGCCCTTTTCGGGAGCTTTCCAGGCTTTTGATGGCCAAGTTTCCGGCTCCCCCAAGAATAAACTCAAACAGCCAACCACCATCTGCATGACATACATAATCCCCCCAACCCACACCGATATTCCGAATGCATCATTGGTGGTGCATTTCATTCTTAAAACAAGAATTGCATTCGACATAATTTCGACGGCGGCGCATCTGATCAGAGGCAACCAATTTGCGGCGCAAAGCGAAGAAAGCCTCTCCCATCTACCCCGCCAAACAAATTACACCCATTATCGCGACACGACATTTTCCATGACATCTCAATAGCAGGACGACATCGCCAATCAGCCATCATCGCGGAACACCGCCACCATGGGGCACGCGTGGCTGGACTCCCTCTCGGAGGATTGGCCATCGCAGCCAGAAGACAACGACGTCTTGTCCTCTCCCTCGCCTGCGCCAACCAAAGACCGAGAGTCGAGATCGAGAAAGAAGGGATCACCAGCAGCCTCCACCCCGAGCCGAATCCCACGATTCTCAAACCTCCAACCGCTCGTCACCCAGTCTTCTGCCGAGAGGAGCACCAAGGTTCTGAACGAAAGAAACACGAATGAGCTCTTCGGCGCAAGCTCTCGCCGGCACAGCCGCAGCACGTCCAAGTCGTCCAGCGAACCGAAGAATAGCGAGTCCTTCTCCTCGACCGGTTCCGTAGTTCAGCACAAGCCACTGGGCACGGCGCCCAGGAGAGGATCAACGCCAGAGTGGAGGAGACGGCTGGTGAATGGCGATCTTTCCTATGGCGAGCAGCGCGACCTGTTCACATCCGCCGGGACAGGGCTGGAAAACATCTTCAAGCCCCCGACACCTCCAACGAACCCCCCGCCGACCGCCGAGACCACATACGACGAAAAAGAGCTGCAATTTGAAGTTACGCTGCCATCGAGTCCGCCGGGGTACCCTCACGACCCTTCGACTGTCGAGATACACGTGGACGAGTCCCACGATGACGAGCCGTCCGAGCCAGAACTTCCCCAGCACCCTGCACGAAGGTCGCGAACATCAATGCGATACAAGAGCACGGACGAGTCGGCCGATGCAAGCCAAGGATCGGATAGCTGCACCCAAGCGGCAGCTACCACGACAGAGCAGACGGCAGTTTCAGAAGGGGGGGAGGGCCTTGCAGGCGAATCGCGCAAATTCAGCGGCCGCAGCGACATTTTAAATGAGGATTTTAGCCCTATTCTCATAGAACGACGCCAAGCCAGCAACGGCCAGACAACCTTCGGTGCGGCCGACGTCCCTCCAGATGAACTTCAAAACCGTCTAGAAAAGCTTCGAATGAACCAACAATCCCTTCCCGGTGGCTCCTACGATGAACCGTCATCCCAGATGCACAGGAAGTCGCAAAGTTCAGATGCGGCCGCAGACTACGAGAGACTCGGGGCCTTCATCAATTTCCAACGGGGCGGCCGATCGGCGGAAGGATCTTTTCGAAACCATCGCCTGAGTCCAGCTCTTAACGACAGCTCCGAGCTGTTCCCGGATTTATCTCTTCAAGCAAGCACGCCGAAGCAGTTTCCCAGCGTTCGCGTTGAGCACTGGGATGAGCCCCGGGAAGACGGTCGCGTCAGTAGCCCCCGCATCCCCCGTGCTCCTTACCCTAGTCCAGCAAAGGGAAGCCCCAGAAAGAAGAGGCTGTCGCCGCTGCCGCCCAGTTCTTCCAGACCTAGCACCGGCAGTCCATTGAAGCTATTTCAGCCGTACGACACCTTCACCAACCAGACGCTCTTGAGACGACTTAGCCAGTTCCAAGAGCAAGGAGACAGGGGCGATCAAGGTGAGCATGGTGATCGCGAGCATTCATTCACGGTAGCCGAGGAACAAACCCCCTCAAAAATGCCTCCGGACTCTGTCGGTAGATTCGGCATTGGTGAGCTAGATGGATACGAGTTCCAAGACGAGTTCTCTCACGTCTCCCCCGATGCATCGGGAGTAGAAGGTGACAAGGAGAACAAGGGACCAGGAGGAGACTGGCGCCCCCCATACTCGCCAATTTTTGACCTTGCCCATGATTCCTCACCGTCGTCCGAAGCGGAGGACCTCAGCCTCATTCGACGTCGTCGAAAGTCGATAGCATCGCAAGCTTCGTCGCGTCGTTCAGTTTCTGGCAAAGGACCTCGGCTATCGTTGCCCCTTAGCGATATTATGCCCGCTTCTAGGCGGAGCGAGGCTTTTGGATCGGAAATTAAACGACCGCGAACGTCGCCTACCAAGGATCCCACCCCAAAGCGGCGCCGGACGCTGCACAAGTCTGATGTGTCGTATGGCGCCGATGCAATTGCTCAGCTTAACGACCTAGTACAGCTGGCTCACAAGCGAGCACAATCAGCTGCCGGTAAACAACGTAAAGGGTCGCGTCACAGCGGTCAGCATGATGACATGGCAGAAGACGACCTAGTTTCAGGGCGCCAAGGCCTACGACCCCGGACGCCCACGCCAAGCTCACGATCGTCTCTCCAGAGAGACAGACCACCACTCATTGAGATCGAAAAGTCACCCTTTCGATCCAGCCGGAACTCACGACCACCCGCAGCCTTAGTTGCCGGTTCGGCGTTGGACACTGATAGGAAGCCCTCTATTAGGACCGAGGACTTCATCAATGAGGCCAACAAGATCATGGCCATGATTCGCAGCAAAGCGGGTCTTGCTAGCGGGCTTGCAAGCCTGGAGGAGTCGGATGCAGAGCATGCAGCACCGTCGTCTCCAGGCGGCAGCTCCTACGAAGAATCAACACAGGAACCCTTTGACCGGCCGCCTAGCCGCGAGGGTCGCCCTCCGCTCCCGCGCAGGTCCACAAAGCAAGAGGATCCTGAGCTCGTGGAGCGACTCAAGAAGTATGAGGAAGCCAGTGACATTGGTGACATCATAGGTGATTCGGTACGCTCTGCTAAGCTTGCCCAGGATGCGTTCCGTGCAGCTCGAGAGCAAGGCTGGGATTTTGATGAAGCTCCCAGCACATGGGGCACCACTGGCACCCGTGAATCTGAACCCGAGGTCCAAGTCGATGTCGACGAGGAGGAAGTAATCAGCGACCCTCCCAACATGCGCATATCGAGGAACCCAGAGTGGCAAGAACGCATAGGCGATGTCTTTAAAGGCAATCTTCACTCGCAGAGCTCAAGTGCCCCTTCTACCATGTCGTCGATCCCGAGCATCTCCTCCAGAGGGTCATCGAGGGGTTCTGATCCACGGAAGACCATCGCCCCGGAGAGTGTGTTGCACCTCATTCCGGATCGCGTTGGGAACATGGTACTGGATAGGCAGCGAAATGTGTGGGTCAGGAAAAAGGGATCACCTGAAGCCAGGAGGTCGAGGGCTAACTCTAGGACGACGAATTTCTTACCATCAGAAGCAAGCGAAGATGATCCTTTTGCGGGCATCCCTGACTTGTCGGTTGACATTACCATGGAGATGCAGAACTTGGCGCTCATGACTAGTAGCAAGGAGCCCACGCCAACGCGCAGAACCGCGCGATCAACTACGCCTCCCAGCCCGACAAGAGCTCCCGAGCCCAACGCCCTTCGGAGGTCAGCTCGGCCAAATGAGGAGCCGCAAACTCGGCCCCACCAGCGCCTAAACATCCCATCCGAAATAAAGATAACTGCGCCTGATGGCGAGACAGTCGAGGATGAGATCAGGATCAACGAAGGTCGCGCGAACGAGCCAAGACGTCTTACTATAAGCTTCTCATCGCCCATTGCCGAGGTGATTCGCGACCTAGGTGACGAGGAAGAGCCTGAATGGGAAGAGACGAGCATTCTTCATCACGTTGCAGACGAGGTTGCTCAGGATTCGCTTAGAGGGCGGAGAATAGTATCCATTCATGCTTCGACGAAGCGGAGGTCTTCTCGATCCCGAAGCGGCTCTCGAGGTCCAGCCCGGCACCTATCCATTAGGGGGCAAACCATGATGGCCCGGCCCGTCTCCAGGATTGATGAGCGGGATGAGGAGTCTGGACAGGATCACGCGCAAGCTCAGGAAGGCTCTTCTGGTATGGAACTCAGCATTGTACCCGAGAGCAGCGTCGTCGCCCACCAAGCCGACGGCAGCCAGCAGAACAGCATGAGCTTTTTGCTTGCGACTCCAGCGCGTCCCCAAGGCTGTCCGCTTGTTGGCATGGATGGCACTCCCCTAATCAGCCAGTATGTTGGCACGTTTTCTCTGAGCCCTCTGTCCGAGTTTACTGTGCAACACGGGGAGGAGACGCTGCCGCTTGAAGCGAGCTATATCGTCGGTAAGCATCATTTGGTCACAGGTGATCAATCCAAGCGCGTCATGACGATGAGCACTCGGGAGCTCGTCAACAAGATTGCCGAGGTGGAGCCGTTCGAGCCCTACTGGGAGCATATGCGTGATCTGGAACTGCGCGACAAGCGCCTGGGTAGCCTGCACACTCTGGCAGACTTCTGCGGACAGCTTGAGAGTTTGGATGTCTCTAACAACAATATTCGTAATCTCAGCGGGATCCCGTCGACGGTCCTGAATCTGAGGATGACAAATAACCAGCTATCGGGTCTTACGGCTTGGTCACATCTGATGAACCTTCAGTATGTCGACATTTCCAACAACGACCTGACCAGTCTAGCCGCGCTCAGGAATCTCGTTCACCTGCGCACTGTGAAGGTAGACAACAACCAGCTTACGAGTCTTGACGGGATTAAGTGTCACCGAGGGCTCCAGAGCCTGCGTGCAAGAGGGAACCAGATTGAGGAAGTCGATTTCCACGGCAGCTCCATGGAATCACTGACCGAGTTAGATCTGAAGGGAAACCGCATCAGGTCGATTGCCAATCTGGAGCAACTTACCTCTTTGACCTCCCTGAATCTAGACGACAACCAATTAGAATGCTTCTCCATCGATTCGGACGAACCGATGTCTTCTCTCAAATATCTTCGTCTCGACAATAATAAGCTCCACACCCTCGACGTGAAGAAGATTCCGCACGTCCGTCTCCTCCACGCAGATGGAAACTGCCTTGTCCAGATTTCGGGATTCTCTCGCGCACGCCGCATCGACAGCTTATCCCTCCGCGAACAGCACGGTTCTTCGCCGCTAGATCTCGATTACCTTCTCTCACGGGTATACGAAGTCCGCAAGCTCTTCTTATCAGGAAACCTCCTTCAGAATTTCGTCCCGGCGGTCGACTTCCTCAACCTTCAGCTTCTGGAGCTGGCCAACTGTGGACTCTCCTCGCTCCCGGACGACTTTGGGTTGCTAATGCCCAACCTCCGAGTGCTTAACCTGAATCTCAACGCCCTAAGCTCTCTTAATCCGCTGCGATATATCCCGCGACTGAAACGTCTATTCTGCTCAGGAAATCGAATCTCTGATCCAGCAGGATTAGTTTCCACCTTGGAAAGATTCCAGCATTTGACCGTGGCGGACATGCGGGATAATCCGGTCACGCAAGGGTTTTATGCTCCAATTCAGATCATTATGCGACAGAACGAAATGGACGACGAGGATGTTATGGACGGAGGAGGAGGACGAGGTGAAGAAAGGTTTAGGTTGCCCAATCAAGATGAAAAGAGGGATAGGGCTTACTGTGGGAGGTTGGATATGGAGACGAGGATGAGAAGGAGGTTGTATGAGTATTTGATTGGGAGGAGGTGTCACAGGGTGAGGTGGCTAGATGGGCTGGAGTTTGGGTTCGGGACTGAGCGGGGAAACAAGAAGGGCGTGGTGGGATCGGGGAAGAGGGGATTAATTGAGGATGATGAGGTTTGGAAGGGCTTGGTGGAGAGGGGGTTGGTGAAAGTTATCGAGAATGGTGAGAGCGAAAAGAAAGGAGCGAACGGTGATATTCATAATAGTGGGAGTGGAGCTCGGTCTGGGCGGGCGAGGGGGAACAGCTTTGTTCCAGGGGGGGATAGATTTTGACTCTGATGGCCGGGGTGGGGGGGGGGTGTTATTATCTGTTTTTCTGTTGCGATGATTATGATGAGAATGGAGTTCAATGGCGCGCAAACTGGGGGTTTTATGGGTCGCTCGGGAATACCAAAGGGAACAGATACAGCGAAACTTGGTGTATGGGTTTTTATCATGACGTTTTTTTTTTTTTTTTTTGGTGGGGAAATGAACGGGGTTAAGGAGTTTTCAAAATTACCTCATGTTTCGAAAGGATTATATAGTGTCTTTGTGTATGCACTTTTTTACTGAGAGAAGGACGAAGAAAGGTCAATGAATTCGATTCATGATTTTTGGGATGGGTGGAGGGGGGTGGGGGGGAGGTTTGTGTTTACTTAACTTTTCCCTTTTGGTGTATGCATTATTAGTCTTTGTTTTGATAGTGTTGAAGCATATAACGAAGTGAACCAAAGCAGATAGCAGATATATGCATCTACTACTTTTTTTTAAAAAAAAAAACAAACACGTTATTTGGCTTGTTCTATTCGTCCGAGGTCGTTGATATACTCGGGGCAAGTCAAAGTGGATAGATGGGTGCATGTACAGTACATCCGTTGCGGAAGCGTTCTTGCGAATCGAAGTATGTAAATTCTCTAGGGAACACAAAACATCACATACGACCACACCTCCGAGAAAACTCGGGATCCCGTCCGCTCTCCCATAGATAAGCTTGGAAGGGCCAGACTAGTACTCAGGTGGGTGACCACTGGGGAATCCCTGGTGTTGTATGTTTTTGATTTCTTCTCTTTTTTTTTCAAAATTTTTTTTTTTCATCTTCCTTTAAAAACCATCGTTGTTTTCTTGTCTTGATTGACTTGTCGTGGGTAGGCAACCAAAAGGATCGGGGCGCCAAGACCACCCTAGAAAATAAACAATGTCACACCCAACCCCTTTCTTTTGGGCTTCGAACAAGGTTGACAGTTTACCTTGCCTTGCTCTCTGTAAGGCCCTGCCAGGGTTTCCCTCCGGTAATCAATTCAAAAATGGATAGCGCGATGAGAAAGAGATGTAATTTGATCGTTTGCTCAGGTTATGTGGTAAGTGAATGCAAAGCAAAGTCTAGTCCAAGTTTTTTATCATCATAATATGGGAGAGTCATATGGTAAATGAATGGTAAATGCAAAGGAGAACAGCGACCCAGATAACGAGACTGCTTTGAGATTGATAAGGCGTGCCGGGGAGTCAAAGAAAGTTGGATGGTTATGCTGTGCTGTGTGTCAACTTGGAAACTGGTGGACCGGGGGCATGGCTATCTCTCTCTTTATTTCTTGTTAAAATTGGGTTTAGGATGTGTGTTGTCTTGGTGTCTTCTTTCTTTCTTTCTTTTTTTTTTTTAATTTTTTTTTTCTTCTTACCTCGACCTGCACCTCTCCTTTGAGACGTTTATACCAAGCCTGCTTTCTATTATCCAATGGTTCCCAATTACACCGATCCGGCTGCGTGTTGCTTAGGCTGCTTCAATTCACGGTTTCACGACAGTCTAGATACACCAACCACGGCCGCCGCTGACAACGATGACCACCACAAGTCACACCAACTACTGGATTAACAAAATTAAAAACCATCAGAAGCTCCCCCCCCCCCCTTTCTTCCTCTCTCGCCGTGGGTTTTGTTTGGAGTTAGGCCACTATAGAAGAAGGGAGACAGCTCGTACACTCTACTTGTTTGATAAATTACTAACACACAACATAGTTTGCCTCATCCCAGTATGGCTATAGCTGATTCCTGGATTAAGACTTGCCACAGACTGCGTATGCTGAGAATCTAATCAAAGTATCACATTGACTTAGGCTGCGGTTTCCATGGTGATTTGTCAAAACATGCGATTTGTTTCCAAAATTATATGATACAGGTTTAATACCCTCTAGCTTGTGATTCGCGATAAAACAATACTAACAACCGAGCAAACTGCAAGATACAAATTAAGCCTACCCACACTCATCATGACTGCCAACGGCTTTAACCCTGAGCAAGAATATGCCGAGCCTGAGTGGGCTTCCCTCCCCAATGAGCAGCCTGCCGACTGGGACGACGATGACCCTGTTGGATGTTCCTGTAGCCGCTGCACCTATGTTAACTCTGTCCACGCAAGACGCTGCAGGAACTGTGGAGAGCCGCTGATCTGCGCTATGAGATACAACAAGTACAAAATTCCCCTGAATCCTGGACCCCCCACTGCGGAGGAGTGGACGCGGATGGGCGGCTGGGGGGAGCACCTTCAACAATCTGCAGTTTAGTCTAACAAGAATCGCATACCATCATAATTGTTATCTAGTGGCCAATCTTGCACAAGTTGAACATGCGCTCAAGAGCAGGCGAAGATCAGGGAGACTCAGGGGTAAATCACGTGACATTGGACTTTGTTAACAACTTGGGACTTGGTCATAATCGTCACCATTTTGCGAGTGGCCGGGCATTTTTGGACCATTCAGTAAGACTACTACAGGTTTCACGATCGAATCGAGGACGTTTACTGTGGTAATAATATCTAGACGTTTTTTTGGTAAAACTGACCGGAACCCTCCGAGACATAGACACATACATATATTGATTACATTACATGTCCCGCATTTGTTTCGCCAAGCCAAGCAACTTCAGTCGAGCGCCCTGATGAGTGGTTGGTTGCTTGCCTTGCTTTGTGCAACCCGACAAGCGCCTTGCTTGCGACTCGAGTACTAAATGTCCAACATTTGCGATCCAGAACTATTGCAAGAAATGATGATGCTTTTATCACCTTGCATCTAGGCAAGCAACTGCTTGATTGATTTGGTGGTTCGAGCGGTTTTTTGTTTTATTTTTGTTTTTCTCTTTTGAGGCTCGTTTCAAGCCCAAGCACATCAGTCAATAATGACCATGATAGAGAATGGATGACACCAAGCCAGATCGGAAGACCAAGGTAATTTGAAAGAAAAAAAAAAGTTTCAATAACATTCTCTTTGGAGTAAGCTGGCTGACAACTCACAGCAGGTTACAACCCTTCCTTTGCACCAGCTGCACAACTCTAGCCGACCGAATCTTCTCAAGATCGCGCTGCATCGAGGTGCAAACGCCAGTACTATCATCGGTCCTATCCCTGTCCGCACCCGAGAGTCCAAGCCAGAAGACGCACAAGATGGTTTGCCGGTTAAAACGGAGCCCCCGGCTCCCTCCGTGATTGCGCAGCCGGTTTACAAGCAATTTCATCTGGGCATGTTTGAGATCGGCCGGGCCCTCGGCAAGGGCAAGTTTGGACGGGTTTATCTCGCGCGAGAACGAGCTAGCGGCTTCATCTGTGCGCTCAAGACGCTGTACAAGGACGAGATTCAGCAGGGGCGGATGGAGAAGCAGGTGCTCCGCGAGGTCGAGATCCAGAGCAACCTGCGCCACCCCAACATCCTGAAGCTGTACAACCACTTTCACGACAGCAAGCGCATATTCTTCATCCTCGAGTTCGCCGGCCAGGGCGAGCTGTTCAAGCACCTGCAGAGGGAGGTTCGCTTCTCGGAGTGGAAGGCGGCCCAGTACATTGCGCAGATGGTGAGCGCACTGCGGTACCTGCATGGCAAGCACGTCATCCACCGCGACATCAAGCCCGAAAATATCCTTGTGGGCATCTATGGAGAGATCAAGCTCTCGGATTTCGGCTGGAGTGTGCACACGCCGAGCAACCGAAGACTTACCCAGTGCGGAACGCTGGACTACCTCCCGCCCGAGATGGTCGACCCGACCAGGTTGAACAAGTCGTACGACGAGAAGGTGGATTTGTGGTCCTTGGGGGTCCTGATGTATGAGCTCTTGGTAGGGGAGGCGCCGTTTGAAGATATTCCTCTTATGACGCAGAGGAGAATCGCGAAGGCGGACATGACGATCCCAGGCTTCGTCAGCCCTGAAGCGACTGACCTCATTAGAAAAGTAAGTTGGAAACAGCAATAAACTATTGACACGAAAGGTACTAACAATATGGGCTGAAGCTGCTGGTCGTAGACCCTAACAAACGGATGCCCCTAGAGCAAATCCAGCAACACCCATGGATCATCAAACACTGTTCCACAGGTGAAAGAGCTGCCAACCGGGAGAAGTCGAGGTCTTCGTAGGCTTGCCTTGCCCGGGTTGGTGTGATATGAGGTGGGCAGCAATAGATCAGGTCATATGAGCGCAATAATCTTTAACGGCCTCAAGGGCCCATGGCAGAAGCTTCCTTGAGGAACTGGGCGCAAGAAATGTGACGGTTGTGTGTTACAAAATATTTTTGTCATGTCGTAGTGCTTTAGGTAATTATCTTGTAGGGTTCGGTGGGTCTGACTGACTTCGCCATCCGGGGGCGGCGCAATCAAGCCAAGGAAGCTTGCCGACGTGCGTCTTGGCGCTGTTGGTTGGCCCAGCGCAGTTGCAACAGCTCAATGCACACATACGTACCTGCAACAACCTGCAACTCCAAACACCCGTCAACATCGAACTTGCATCGCCGTCAACATCGAAGCCATCGCATCGCCAACGAAACCCGCGATGGCTCCGACAAAGGACACGCCGTTCCGCTCGGCGGAGATGAGCATGGTCCAGCTCTACATTTCCAACGAAATAGGCCGCGAAGTCGTCAACGCGCTGGGCGAACTCGGACTTGTCCAGTTCCGTGATGTCAGTCTCTCTGCTTTTTTCCCGCCTCGCAGCCTCCCGTTATCACGCTGCATGCTTGATGATGATGATGATGATGTGCTGACCGTTTCATCTCCAGCTCAACTCTGAATTGAGCGCTTTTCAAAGAGCTTTTACCCAAGACATCCGCCGCCTCGACAATGTCGAACGCCAGCTTCGTATGCCAAGACCTTCCAACCCCCCGCCTCTGACCGGTGTCATTGACAACACACGTGAGCACGGCCACTGACTAGCATGAACAGGTTACTTCCACGCCCAAATGGAGAAGGCCGGCATCCCTCTCCGGAAGCTCGACCTGGACGTCGAAACCCTCGCGGCCCCGACCACCACCGAGATTGACGAGCTGGCCGAACGCAGCCAGAGCCTTGAACAGCGGGTCTCGTCGCTCAATGAGAGCTACGAGACGCTGAAGAAGCGCGAGGTCGAGCTCACCGAGTGGCGCTGGGTTCTTCGTGAGGCAGGCGGCTTCTTTGATCGTGCGCACGGGAGCGTTGAAGAAATTCGAGCCTCGATTGACAACGATGACGCACCCTTGCTCCAAGACGTCGAACAGCACAATGGCGCCGCCGACGTCGAGCGCTCATTCTCCGGCATGAACATTGGTTTCGTTGCGGGCGTCATTGCTAGGGACCGAGTCGCTGCCTTTGAGCGCATTCTCTGGAGAACCCTCCGCGGTAATCTCTACATGAACCAAGCCGAGATTCCCGAGCCTCTGATCGACCCCTCCACCAACGAATCCGTCCAAAAGAATGTTTTTGTCATTTTTGCCCACGGAAAGGAGATCCTTGCCAAGATCCGCAAGATATCCGAGTCGATGGGCGCCGAGGTTTACAATGTCGACGAGAACAGCGACCTGCGCCGCGATCAGGTCCACGAGGTCAATGCCAGGCTTGACGACGTCCAGAACGTCCTTCGCAACACCCAGCAAACCCTCGAGGCCGAACTCACCCAAATCTCGCGCTCTCTGGCCGCCTGGGTTGTTTTGGTCGGCAAGGAGAAGGCTGTCTACAACACCCTGAACCTCTTTTCTTACGACCGCGCCCGCCGCACCCTCATCGCCGAGGGTTGGTGTCCTACCAACGATCTGGCCCTAATCAGATCGACACTTCAGGATGTGACCAACCGGGCTGGTCTTTCAGTGCCGTCCATTGTCCACGAGATTCGCACCAACAAGAAGCCGCCCACGTACCTCAAGACCAACAAGTTTACCGAAGCTTTCCAGACCATCGTCAATGCCTACGGCACTGCAACTTACCAAGAAGTTAACCCTGCCATCCCTGTTATCGTCACCTTTCCCTTCCTGTTTGCCGTCATGTTTGGTGATTTTGGTCACGCCGTCATCATGCTCAGCGCCGCCCTTGCCATGATTTACTGGGAGAAGCCCTTGAAGAAGGTGACTTTCGAGCTCTTCGCTATGGTTTACTACGGTCGCTACATTGCTCTCGTCATGGCCCTCTTCTCCATTTACACCGGTCTCATCTACAATGATGTCTTCTCCAAGTCCATGACGCTGTTCGAGAGTCAGTGGGAGTGGGACGTTCCCGACGGCTGGAAGGAGGGGCAGACGGTGGTCGCCAAGCTCAACACGCGCGGATACCGCTACCCGTTCGGCCTGGACTGGAGATGGCACGGCACGGAAAATGACCTTCTCTTCAGCAACAGTTACAAGATGAAGATGAGTATCATTCTCGGCTGGGCCCACATGACCTACTCTCTCTGCTTCTCATACATCAACGCCAGGCACTTCAAGAAGCCCATTGACATCTGGGGCAACTTTGTTCCCGGAATGATCTTTTTCCAGTCCATCTTCGGCTATCTCGTGGTCTGCATCATCTACAAGTGGACTGTCGATTGGCCCGGTATTGGCAAGCCTGCGCCTGGCCTGCTGAACATGCTCATCTACATGTTCTTGCAACCCGGGACGCTGGACGGCGGTATGGAGCTTTACCCTCACCAAGCCGGCATTCAGGAGTTCCTCTTGCTCCTCGCTGTTGTTCAGGTGCCCATCCTCTTGTTCCTCAAGCCCTTCTATCTGCGCTGGGAGCACAATCGCGCCCGCGCTAAAGGTTATCGCGGGATCGGCGAGCGATCAAGAGTGAGCGCCCTGGATGATGATGATGACGACCAAGGTCATGGAGTAAACGGCAGACATAGCGTCGAGAGCGAGGGCGAGGGTGTTGCTATGATCGCGCAAGGTGTCGATCACGAAGATGAAGAGCATGAGGAGTTTGAGTTCAGCGAAGTCATGATTCATCAGGTTATTCATACTATTGGTAAGCCATCCCCTCCCTCTTTTTTTTTTTTTTTGTTCTTTCTCTTTCTCTCTATGTATCTTGTCCACTTTTTACTTTGTTGATATTGACTTTTAATGACAAATAGAATTCTGCCTCAACTGCGTCTCCCACACCGCCTCTTACCTCCGTCTCTGGGCTTTGTCGCTCGCTCATCAGCAGCTTTCAGCTGTGTTGTGGAGTATGACAATGGGTCCTGCACTCAAGCCCATGCTGAACATGGGTAACAACGGAAACAGTTTCGGAGGGACCATTATTGATGCCCTCATCTTGGTTGTCGTGTTTGCTGCCTTCTTTAGTTTGAGCTGCATCATTCTTATTATCATGGAAGGTGTATCAGCCATGTTGCACTCGCTGCGTCTTGCGTGGGTTGAGTCATTCAGCAAGTTTGCAGAGTTTGGTGGTTGGCCTTTTGTACCCTTCAGTTTTGGAACCTTGTTGGAGGAGAATGAGGAGTTGAGTGAGTATTTGGGTTAAGGTCATTATTGTCATTGTTTTTTTACTTGTTTGTTTTTAGATTAAGGGGATAAGATGACTAGAATGTTGCGTGTGTATAAGTATGATTAGTTATGTTTTTTCTTACTACTGCCATGGAAACTTGTATCACATAACCATGTGTCATGCAGCTTACTTTTTTTTTCTGGTTTTCTTTTTTGGTGGTATTGACAAGCCTGTGAATCTCCTGGTTTCTTATCGTTTTTGGATCATTTTGAGATAAGAATGGTAAGTTCTTTTTTGGGAGTGTCGATGCTATTTTTGGATATTGTGAATATTTTAGGATTGCTATTGCACGTCTTGTATAGTACCACAAATGACTGACTGGGAGGGCTGTTTATCGGACGTCTACTGTCATTTCTTGGAGGCTTTCCTGTCATCGCTACTGGTAGTCCAAGGAGGTTTGGGGGGGGGGGGGGGAGAGTTGACAGAAAGGTTTACAAAACAAGGCTATGTAATAGGAATTTGCTATGCCCGGCAGACGGGGAGTTTGGTGGTGAGGACGCCCCGCGAATATGAATAACTACCAGAGGGATTTTCCTGAGTCGTGAAAGGGAGGAAAGGAAGGGGAGGGAGGGGAGAGGGGAGAAAGGGGACAGGTGAAGTGCGGGATATTGGCCGCCCCGAATGTATGGGTAGAGATGGGGGTGGGTGGTTTGAGTGGAAATGACTTGGGCGTCGTGGTGGTGTTCATGTGCGCATACCATAACCTGGGAAGAGTGGGGGGAAGTTACATCTTCAGACGGGGCCGCTGCCATAGTCGGAGATATGGGTGATGGTGGTGTTGATTTTGTCGTTCGAAGTAATGTATGTGCTCCTCATTGGGAAACGTGTGGTACTTTGCATGCGAGGCAGGTTTGAAAATCCAGGTTTCGAATGCTCAGCCCCGAATAGGAAAGCTTCAAGAAATCGAGATAAAAAATACCTCTCAAGCCCTGCTTTGATGACGTTATGTACACTCCCCCTCAATACATAATAATGGTTGATCAAAGTGCAGAAACTGAAGCACATTTGAAGCCTTGTGTCACCTTTAGGTCGGTAGATGAGTGAAATATCCCTCACCAGGAACCATCCCCCTGCTCGATTCGTCGATACTTGACGCCCAGGTACCGTGGCCGTGGCCGTGTTGAATGAGTGATGCGTGCGCAATAGGTTGATTTCCCAACGCCGGCAGTGGGGGCTGGGCCAAATGCAGGTCCCATCACACACTTACAGCAGTAAGTGCGCGGGATGATCCCGCTGCATTCCCAGGCTTCCGGTATCCCGTGTTGTTTAAGGCTGTTGAGATTCACAGGAATGGATGGTTGGGCAATCTCTTTCCTTTTATACATATCTTTCCCCCCTTAGTGTCATCACATGAATCTCGATCGAGGATTTTACTTTAGTTATCACAAGATGATCTCCGTTTCCTTTCCCGGTTGACTTTTCACTACCCATCCCCGAGCCAGATTTTGCTCGCTTCTAAGGTTTTTGCCTCGCAATGCACACAGCTCAAACTAGACGCAAATCAGTGAACACCTCATCGAAATAGACAGAATCTCACTCACACCCACCCCCCCCCCCCTTCTCCCCCACTTACACCAACTTCTTTATTTCACTCATTCCAAGTTCACCAAACTCGATGCGATTCATGAGTTTTTTCCTCAAGTCTTCCACTCTTGGAGTCAAACTCTTTTTATACGACCGACGGAAAAAGTTCATTTCTCCAGCCTATCACCGAGCCCGGTCTCACCAAACGAAACTTTTCAACTAGGCAGGCAGCTATGTACGTATGTATGTATGTATTATGTACCCTATTTCATCTCATTCCCCACCCCTCGCTGTCCTCCGTAAACCCCACCCATCTTTGAATGAACATCGGGAACGATCCATGGAAGAAGGAAAACCTTCAAGAATCCTTCTAGAAACTTCCATTACCGTTTCCTTGGGATCGATTTCCGGAAACCAAAATACACTAGACTAGTACAACTATATAACATAACTTGGTACGTAGTAAAAATAGAAAGCCCCAGTCTTGACAAGTCAGCCACGGGCTTTGCTGAGGCGTTCGCCGCAAAAAAAGCCCCCCTTTCACCGTTTCATCATTTATATTCCTTCCGTCATCCATCCCCCCCCCTTGGAATTCCAACCGCCTTCTCCCCCCCCCCCCGCCCCCCCTTCCCTCCACACACACCTCCTCTCCACACACACTACCCCTTTTCCTTCCGTTGCGTGGTATACTAACCCAAGGTAAGCTTACATATAGCTTGTATGGATATAAAGACATCAAGCAACGTTCCTGATCATTACGAAGAAATAACCTTTCTTTTAAACACAAAACTAATTTGTGCCACTGCCACTGCCACGGACGCGGGAACATCAAAACTTTCATCGTCGTCGTCGTCGTCATCATCATCATCATCATCATCCCCCACTTCAAATCCATGACCTACTTGAGCGGTTTGTTTTGCGGTATGAGTGGCTTGGGAATGAAATGTTACCGATTCACAAATTTATTCACTCAAAGTATTTGTTCTTGTTTTCCTAACAATACCTATTACACACGCACCACTTATCCAATTTCCAAGGCTAACACACTTCACAACGTTAATCTTAAACCAAAAGACACATTCGAAGCATTGTCACATATGTATTACCAAACAATTTCTTCTTTGTTTGGTTTTGTATTCCTTGTTTTTTTTTTTTTTTTTTTTTTATTATTATTATTCTTTACGACATGCCTATTCACCTTCTAATGTTTACCCCTAGCCACCCAGCTTCTTTCTCTTCCATTCCACTCAAGTACTGCAGCCAAAACAATAGTTGTGTAATCTTGACAAAGCATTATGTGTGTATCTCTTGTTTGATTGTATGCCTATGCAGGCCGAATATGTAAAACAACCTCCTCCCTAGATAAAAGGCAAGTAATTCCCAATAAAACACAAAAATAACAAAACTCCGGTTTATCCCCCTTATCTCTTAGCCCCCTTTATTCTAGTCGGACAAAGCAACGCATGAACAAAAAATAATGGCTTTTTTTTTTTCACTTCACCTTCCTCCTTCAACTCCTCCCCACAAACTTGTGGCTGCTGCTGATGTGGTGTCGTGTCCTGCACTGCTGGCTTCGCTTCGAGATAAGGGGTATATGCAGATTAAAACTTTCTTTCCATGTTAAAAAGAAGAGCATGAAAAATGTAAGAAGGATTTGGGGTATTTCGATCCGCAGAGTTCAATAAGACAATTCGAAACGAGCGAGCTATGAGCCAAAGATAAAAAGAGCTTCAAAGTCGAAACGATGAATAACGTTTGTTGAGCAGAAAATGACTGCGATGAAATCCAGTGGGAACCTCCTCAATCCCGCGCGATGAAGCACTGCAATTAAAAGGGGTTGTATGTTGTAAAAAGTTTTTAAAAAAAAAATCTCCCATAGACTTATGGTTTATTAAAAAAAAGAATGGCGTTGTGTTTCCTGCGAGTGGGAATAATAAATACCCCCAAGTTTGCAGACTTGTGCCACGAAATCATTCGCAGCCATCGAATCCGTCTAGCTGCATCTCATCATCAATGTCCTCCTCATACGCGAGGGACCCCCAGACTCTCCAGTGAAGAATACCGAGGTGTGCCAGGCGAACGGCCATGTCGTCGATGCCTGCTTCCTCACGTGGGTCTCGGGCAGAGGCCTTGTCACCAAACAATCCGTTGCGCGCGTGGGTGGGAACCCTGGGTCCGGTGGCAGCCGAGAAGAGCGCGACAGCCGAAAGGTTGCGGAACTCGCCTACTCGCTTTGCCGCATCATTTAATAATCGCTGATAAAAGCTCTCCTCGACGGTGCGGAACGCTTCGCTATGTACATCAGACACGGCCGCGGCCAGCGTGTGTTCGAATCCTGGAAGCGATAATGGCGCATTTACGGTGCGAAGTATTTGAATGGCGACCGACTCAGCCAAGCACTTCCATCTTTGAACAGGACTAGCGGCTGGGGGTGCTGTGTGAAGGAGGGCCAGCAGTGCACTGTAGAGCTCCGCAGCCTTGGAGCGTGAGTCTCCAAAATCTGTGCTCGGTTTGGTGAAAAGGCAGGCAGAACTCCGAGGTGATGAGAAGTTTGATCCCCGGTCGCTAAACGCAAGGCTGGATGGCCGTGATCTCATGGGCGCCGCAAAATTGAACTCGCCCGAAAGTCTATTGCTCGCCGACGGTTCCTCGCTGACATATGAAGGTATCCTTGATGAGGCCTGTGTCGGGATTGTTATCCGGGAAAGACGTTCCAACTCCTCGTACTTGCGCATGCATATTTCCAGGCAGATGCTGTCGTACATGTCGGATCTGAGTTTCAGAAGGCGGTCCTCGTCGAATACAAAAGTTGGCGGCGTCGTGTCAGTTGGCGTGGAGGGAAGGATCAGTCTGCAGAGAGCCTCAAAAAATACGCTCATGTCGCTGAATGATGATGTATATGGCGGCACGGGAGTGCTGGCATAGAGTCTCTCGGTGTGTTCTTTTGCTGCCTGATACCACTCCCGCGCAGGCTCAATGCTGAGCTTCTGGGACTCAATCTTCTTGATGAAGAAGCGCTGCTCAAAGTGGACCGTGTCGTCGATCAACACGGGACGCAGGCATCGTATTTGGTGATTTGCCACGTCCAGCTTCATGGCCTCAAGAACCATCAGCAAGCTCCGCATGCCCTTAACCAGCTCGGTAGTGTCGTTGTTGCGATTGCCGTTGCTGAGCTCTTGATACATCTCGTCAACCCATTCATCACGCATGGGCGCGCAATGCAGCTTCAGAACAGCCGACAACCACGAAGCCAACTTTTCGAGATCAGCAACGCCGCGGTTGAATTGCTGCATCAGGAGGTCCACATTGAGACCCTCATTTAGAAGCTCACGATCTCTCTGAGGTACCAGCGTCTCGATAATATCTCTGACAGACCGCAACAGTGATGGAAGGCACCAGTCTCCGTTCCCGTACCTGGCGTGGAATCCTTCCCGGTCCATCACGAACATGTTGAGTTGGTCCAGCAGCATGGTCCAAAACTGGTTCGCCTTCTCCTGCTTCCTCCTGCCCTTTTCGCCGTCGAGATTTGGTCGAAAGTGAAGCTCTGGATCGTAATTAATATCATGGCGGAGTTTGGGGTTGTGTATTATCTTGGTCACGTCCAGTTCGCTGAGGGTCATCTTGGTGACCGGAGGTTCCAGCGGGCGGCTCGGGGAAGGCGAGGGGTGCGGTGATGGCGACGCCCTTCGCTCAGGTACTTGAGGCTGCGCGGTGAGGTATTCCTGATTTGGCTTCGAAGTTGAGCTGGTTGAGCACGTGGACGGGTTCCTAGACAGTCCTGGCTTTGCATTCACCACCGGGGCGCGCGTCGACCCATCCTCATCTGAGTCCTCCAAATCCCTTTGGCCTCGAGGAAGATCTTGTGGGAGCTGAAGCGAAGCTTGTGGCTCGGCCTCTGCTGGGGGGTTCCTGGTTTCCGGGGCGGGCTCAGTCGGTATTGGCTCCTCCCCAGAATCTTGCCTCCTGTGTGTAGACATGTGGCTCTCAAGTCCTCCTCCGGCGCCTTGATCTCCCATGCTCGACGGACGTGGGGGAAAAAAAATCGAGGCTAAGGCGGTGAGCACAGAGCAGATCAAGTGACAGGGGCGTAAACCAGCAAATGAGTTGTGTTTTTTTTCGGCTCTATAATATATAGACGAAAAAAGAGGGCGGCTAGCGATTGGGGGTCAGCTTAATGCAAAGTACTCGAAGCGGAAAGAAAAGTGAGGATAGGTGCAGGAAGTTGGGCAAACAAAGTGGTGGGAAACACAATCTGGAGACGAGAGTCTCGTGAGATCGGGAGCTTGCATGAAGTAATGTACCCATGGCCGGCTTTGCTGGCCAAAAAGCAGAGGATCCTCGAGGAAGCACCGACCGACGGAAGCGGTTGTGTGCATGTTTGGGCCGTGTGCTATGTGTATGTGTATGTGTATGTGTATGTGCGAGCGAAGAAAGGCTCACCTGCAAGATTCCTAGCTGCCTTTCCGTGATTCTTTTTTTTTTTTTTCAATCTTCTTTGAAAGTAATTTAGGCGGGAGCTGGCTGCGTGTGGTCGAAGGACGGCGATATCACGGCGGGCAAGTCGGTTTGTTGTTCTTCCCCTTTTCTAAGTTGTATTTTCCCCAGGCTTGCGCACTTGTGCTTCCTTCTTCTTTCTCTAATGGTCTAAACAGATGCAACAGACAAGATGGACAAATCCAAAAACTTCTTTTTGTTCTTCTCTCAAGCACGCGCACACACAACAACAGGCGGAAGGAAGAAGGCGGTGGGCGTCTGCGTTGGGCTTGGTATCGGCTATGTATCGGTATCGGGGACCAGGAGCGATGCAACCATATGCAAGACTAGAAAGGATGGGTCGCTCCAAAGAGGCGGTGATCTAAATCGACGAAAAGACTGGCGCTGACAGCGAGAAACTGGCTGGCAAGAGATGTGACAAGAGAAAAAGCCGCCCAAAACGAGCAAAGTGAGTGTGTGAGGCCAAAGCAAACAGAGTAGACGTGCCCCAGGTAGGTGTGGCTTGCAGGCGCCTTCAATATTAAGTGATTGTAATATCAGGAAACTTGAGAAAGTCACCAAGCCAAGCGGAACTTGCAAAAATAAAAATAAAAATGAGCGAGTGGGAGAGTCTAGCAGGGAAGATGGCAAAAAAAAAAGGGAGAAAAAGGAAATGGGGGAAAGAACGACGACACAACGTTGGATGGGTTCAGAGGCGGGAAAGAAGGAGGAGCGCAGACCGCGAGACGGGGTGGGCCAATGCAATCGGCAGGGTCGGTGGAGATGCGCATTGGGGTGTGGTTCCAGAGTTCCAAACGCGGCAACGGAGCACTCGCTCTTTCCTTCACTTTGGCACACACGCATCCTGGCACTTGCCCTGACAATCCCTAGCACCCCCATCCCGGGACCCCAGCACTCAGAGCATGCCTGGTCCAGGCTGGATGGCCGCCCGGGCGTGAATGAGATTTTCTTGCCAGCGAGGAAAAAGCAACAACCCAGCACGCCAACAGCAACTAAACCCAGGGGTCCCGTCCTTGTGCGCCTAGGTTCCTGGCCACAATTCTGATAGACACACGCCCTTCTTCGGCTGGACGAAGGAGGTCCACGCGAATTGGAGATTCGGTGCCCACGCCCACCAGGCACCGCCCTTGCACAGGTGGTTGTGGTTGCAGGTGGTGTTGTGTAGCATACAAGACTGCCAACGTAGGTGCTCTACACCTCCTTGTTGGCGCTGGTACCAGGTCCCTGTTATTGTCGACGGCCGTCACTTCAATGCCCTCCATGATGGGCGGCCATTTAGAACATACATACCTATGTGTATACTGCAGTAGGGGGATATGATGATATGGCGTGGAAACAAAAACTTTGTTGAAATAACCACCCCCCCCCCCCCACCTCCCACCGAGCCCCTCCTCCTCCTCCTCCCTCCCACAATCCGTCGGACAAGTGGTAAGTGGCGGAAACGACGGGAGTTGCCATAAACCCCAAGACCGACCGGAGTCTCAATAAAGAGGTCTGGAGATCCTAAGGAATGGTTTTGGCCTATCTAAGCCTTCATGAATCAATCAGGCCGGCAGTACAACTGCAGCGTGCTGACCAGTGGTTTGAGGTTGCTGGCACAGAAATAGCCTGTATGTTGTTTGGTCTGTTTTGAGAGAGTGCCGCATCCGAGCTTGCTGGCTTTGCTGCTCTCATCATCCTTCCATATTATTACATTTTTGGAACAAAACATAATAACCGGGGAGAAGGGGCCACCGCTCACCAACAGGCCCCGGTTCTCGACAGTTTCCAGTAGTCAGATTGCCCGACGTCGCCGAGTGTGTCAAAACCGCCATCCCTTGGCTTGGGTGCTGCCGGGACGAGTCTCGGTGTGTTTGGGTTCAAGTAGGTATACTGTGTATGTACATACATAGGAGCGATTGCCCCAGTGGGGGTCGGATCTCGCGGTTGCTCGTATTTCATGCGCCTTTCGGTATGCCCGCAGGATATAAAGGGAGCGACGCAATGCGGCAGCTCAAAAAGCCCAGGCGCCTGCTTGCTTTCAGTGTCCCCGTCATTCCATGTGGAATTGTCCGCGGCTGCTACAGATTCACCTTCTTTCCGCCCTCGAGGGATGTGGACAGTAAATGGATGCGCATTCCCCGAGGGTTTCTGACGGATGCCGATTACCAGATGGAAAAACCAAAGGGAAATGATGACAAAAAACGGGACGTGATCGAAATGTGGATGGCGAGATCACTTGTTCGCCGGATTGGGGCCCTGCACTCCTGGTCCCGCACAGCTGGAATCATCCCGCACGTTAATTTTTGGATGTTCATCAGCCACCGCGCGCCTCTTTTTTTTTTTTTTTTTTTTTTTTTTTTTTTTTTTTTTTTTTTTTTAAAAATGGATTTTGTGGTTTTTATTATTTTAAAGCAAGGAAAACCCACCCACCCCGAGTGGTGGGAAGAAAGTCA